>JACEIK010003039.1:106389-132786 GCA_018107945.1 Datura stramonium | reverse complement strand
CATTCCTCTAACTATCCATTTCTAGTGTGATCTTAAATACCTAAAGTGTTGGTGATAGACATTTTCGTTTGAGAATAATTAAGTCTATGTTTGGGTCAACAACATATCCTGAAAGTGCTTTAGGAGCAACATAGAGTCAAAACCAGATAATCATGCGATAATACGATTTGTTATGGAATAAGCATGGGACTATCAATTGTTATTTCACATAATTAGAATTGCATGTTCATGGTTTTCCGAGCCTCTAAACACGGCAATCTAGCCTCACTGCATCATTGTGAGCGAGGAGTTTAATTTTCTAGTCGCGGGCAATCAATTATGTTGTGGTTTACGGGAAGCGATTAGGGACTTTAAATCACGTCCTAACCATTACTCAACTTAGCCTCACAACTACTTTCTTGAGTGGTGATGTGACATCCCAAATTGGTCTTTCATAACCCCGCCGTGTGTCAGCCAAGCAAGGTGTTGGGTATATTTCTATCCAAACACGGAACCATCTCAGAGATTACTTCATGCTCCCCACATTCTCGTGTCATTCCTGATATTAGCCTCCAAAGCTATTTCCCAAGCTAAATTATGCTATGGTGATCAATCATAAAAACAACCAGCAAATTAAGACAAGATGAAAACAACAATCAATAACTCAATTCCAAAATAATATCATAGAATTACAATCATAATCCATGGCTTCAACCTACAGAGGAAGGGTTAACTTTGCCATTCATGTTCGTAAAACTACTCTAAACTACTATTAATCTACTCCTAAACTACATACTTACATGAGATTGGTAGATGAGAAGGAATTTGATAAACCCTAGATGAGTTCTCCCACTTCTCCCTTCACTCCTATGCGGTTTTCCAGAATAAAATCGTGACCAAATGGAATTAGGAGCTAAGGGTCCTATTTATAGTAAATGGAGAACCTGCATAATTTGACCTGTGCGTGGAACGGCTCAGGTGTCACGGAGTGTATCGTGGGCAACGCCTCAAAATGACACGGAGGGTATCGCCAGCTCATGGAAATCAACAGTCGGCCTCGGCGGCACCTTCACGCGATGGCAGCGTGGCGCGGCCCCGGCAGGCGTAGCGTCACGCACGCCCACATCGCGCCCAATTGCGAGCCACCGCCTTACTTAGTGGCATGCGCCCAGCGGGGGCTATGTGGGCAGCACGCCTCTGGTGGCACGTTAGGCGCGGAGTGGGGTGTTTTGAGCCTCCCTCTTTATCGACGTTCGCGTGTTGATTCCCTTCTCAAGCCTCTACTTCACCAATTCATGAATTAGCTCCTCAAAAGTCATAAAAAAACCTACAAAACAAAGGCTAATCATGTTGGTTAGCACATATCTTCACTTTTCAAAACAAAGGCTAATCATGTTGGTTAGCACATATCTTCACTTTTATATAAAATCACATGAAAATGTATCAAATAGCTTAGACAACACGACAAATTTAAGCTATAAAGCGTATCACGGGCCCTATATTATTTCCCGTGATCACACCCCAAGTTGAAGGGATGCCACAAGTGCCACAGTTTTTTTAGATCGCAAACTCTCATTACATCACCTCCAATTAAAGAGGTTGTCCTGTCTGATACTATGAGTGCGCCGATCATCATTGGCACCACTGCTGAGGTCCCTGAGGTTACACTACTTCACACTATTGTTCTAGATTCAAGAGCATAGAGCTTCACAAGTTTACCCTACTGCTAGTTGAAATTCTTGATATGTGCATTGGGGACAATGCTAATTTTTTTGGGGGGGTGGGGTTACCTGTAAATTTGTCACACCACTTGTTGTTGCCATGTTTCTTTTCCCTCAAGTGTGCTATCTTGTAGAACTAGCATTTTAGGTTGTTTTTGAATTTGTTTTGTTATTTGTTTTGTAAATGAAAATTTGGGAAAATTAGAGTAGTTTTTGGAAATAAACATCTTTTTGTTAAAAGTGTGGGAAAATGGAGATCCCTATAATCTTTTGATGTTGCATGTGTGTATTTTTGTAACATGTGTGTATTTTTGTAACATATTGAACTTGTTGGATCTGCGCTTGACACTATTTGTATATTGATATAGAAACTGTTCTTAAGATAAAGCATACTTTGATAGTTAGTCGCTGATAATGCAAATTGGTGCCAAGTGTATGTGAGCTGAATTGCTGTTGTTCTTACATAGCGCGTGCATCTAAAACTTGCCTGGTTTATCTTGTTAAGGTTGTAGGGAAACTGACTAGGAAAGGATCATAAGCCATCTTTTGAAATTAGTATAAAGCCTATATGACTACCCAAATAATGTAAAAACCCCTTGATACTTTATTTTGAGCTTAATTGACTCGTTCATTTCATTAGCCTATTTGTCCGCCCATATTTTTTGTATAATGAACCTGCTTTGGACCTAGTCCCTCTTTGGATATTATGTACTTCAAATCAGGAAAATCGCCTAAGTTGAGGATGGTTATAGTAGAGGTGCATAAAAAGATTGGGTGTGAAAAGTAGAATCTAATAGTTGAAAAGAAGCGGGTGTGTTGTGGTTGATAAAGAGAAAGAAAAGAAAAGAAAAGAAAAAGTTCAAATGTAAATGAAAAAGACAAGGAGATTAAAAAAAAGTGACATCTTGATGAGGAAAAAGAGAATCAAAATATAGAACACACTTGTGAGTTAAAAAAGGGAAATGAATAAAGGAGAATAAGGGAGAGAAAATAAGAGTGGAGTAAGAGAAATAGTGTAGCACCAAGGAGGATCAAATCACTTTATCCATATGTACCATACCTGTGCCCAAGCCTACAGTACAAGCCAAGAAAGTCCTGTAGTGATCTTGGTCAAGTGTTTGAAAAACCTAAAACAGTGATTATAAGGGCAAGCTTATGGTTTTGCATGTGTATTGTTAAGAATGTTTTTGTGAGAGTGAGTATTTTGTTCTAGTGCCTATGTAAATAACATTGTATGTGATTTGGAACTTCTTTGTGGTGAGTGCACTAGAAAAACACTATTGATGGTGAGTTGTTAGGATAGTTGTTGTTGATGTATGGAAAGTACTATGTTGATATCATAATATCATCCTTAGATCCTCGCGAGTCAATATGTTTAGTGAGTGCCATATGTTCATGTCCTACTTTATAGAAAAGGGAGTCGTAAGTGTGAAATAATATGTTTTGAGCATAACGAATGTTGTAGTTTTTCCTATATTTCTTATACTTTATGTGGTGTTTTGTGTGTTTATTGATGATAAGCAAACATTTTAAGTTGAGGGTGTTGATACGCCGACATTTGAAGATGAATTTGATGTTTTAAACTACAAATAAATGCAAGTTCTTAAGCAACTTTTGTTGGATTTGATTATTTTGTGTCTATTGTACAGGAAAATAAACCAAGGCAAGATATGGTGTGAAATAGGCTGAAAAAACCACCTGACAGCCTATCTGACAGGCCGTCAACCATGTGACAATCTGCCACCTCTACTGTCGAGCTTAAACAGATCAACCTTTTTTAGACAGGCAAGTGACGGTAACTCTGAGGGGCGATCAATAGTGTAATGGATCATCATTTCCATCATCAGGATTAATCAACAACTGAACATAAAGGGTGAAAGTTGATGACCATAATAATAGACCAATGAGTGGATGACAAACCATCAAGCTTGGTGTCACCAATGTGCAGAATGAAGGATTCACTGGATAAGAAGTGACGGCCCAAGTGATGGACCATTACCTTATCGACAGAGCGTCAACTTGGACATCACATGATAAGCGTCAGTACAACATTTCATCTTTAAACTGACAGACAGGCTGGAAGTACTATTCAGATACTTAAAGATATGTTGTGTGCCCGTGTATTAGACTTTAAAGAAAGTTGCGATAAACATTTACCTCTAATTGAATTTTCTCATAATAATAATTATCATGCAAGCATACAAATGGCTCCATATGAAGAACTATATAGGAAAAAGTGTAAATCATGAATTGGCTAGTTTGAGCTTGGTGAAGCAGAGTAATTAGGGATAGATTTAGTACAATAGGCTATAGATAAAGTGAAGCTTGTCAGAGATAGACTACAGATAACTCAGAGCAGACAAAATTCATATATTGATGTGCCTCATCGAGCACTAGAGTTTGATGTTAATGATTGGGTGTTTCAAGGGTGTTTCCTATGAAAGTTATTATGCTATTGTTATACCCCAAAAGCCCAAAAATCAGACCCAGGAGTTGAAACGGAGAAAAGCTTAAAAACTGGAACAAGGAACAAAATTAGTCATGGGATGACTCATTGGTGCAGCCCATGAGTCGTGATGTGACTCTTGGGGAAACCAGTAAGGAGTTTGGAAGTTTGAGAAAAAGGATCCCCACAGGTGTGACAACAGCTCGTGGTCAGACCCCACGAGTCGTTAGGTCAGTCATGGGGTGGGTAAGGAAAGAAAAGAAAAGAAGGGAGATAGTGTACTCGACGGAAGGAACCCACGAGTTGTGGTCAGTCCCCATGATTCGTGGGGTGAGTTGTGGTAAAGCAGGGAATGTTTTTGTTAAAGCTTGCAGTGCACTTCACAGATGGTGACCACGAGTCATGGTCACCATGAAAGAGTTGTTATGTTGTCTTTTATGAGCCCTGAAGACCTGAGAAGCAGCAAACCCCACGAGCTAAGCCACGAGTAGTGACCCTTGATGACGAGTCATTAGGTCTCTTGTTGGGACCACCTGACAGTAATTTTCAACGAATTAAGTAAGGGCTTTTCCATAATTCCTAAGTTCCTAGGGCCTAAACTACGACGTTTTAAGTTATGAATAGTGACTTTTAAAGCGATTAAGTTAATTTTAGGCCTTATTTATTCATGCATGCAAGGTAGAAGACTTGAGAGGGTGATCAAGCCTAGCATTCATAAATTTCTCTTCAATTTCCTATTGGGCATCTAAGGAAGTGTAAGAATCATCTACCAACAGGTATATAGGTGCTACACCCTGTAAATTCTTGACATTTATATGGCCTATTCGCATGTTGGTTAAGAGTTTTAGGATGCCACACATGCTTGAAAAAGGCCCGGGGAAAGACCGGACAAGCGCCACGTCGAACCATCGCAAGAGGAGGCTGGGCAGACCCCTTTCGCAATGGCCAACGTGTCACGGAGGGCTCACCTCCGCGTTGGCCGGCATGTCACGGAGGTCAGGTCCAGCCCCAACTATATAAAGCCCCCACGTCGTTTTAATTTCATTTCTTATCATTTTATTTCCAGAAAACAGCCAGCAACAGTTAGGGACGAGGGTTTGAAGTGAAATTCCTTCCGATTACGCCGTTAAATGAGGTCCAAACTCTAAGTAATCTTGGGTAGTGAAGTATTAAGCTGCAGGGAGCATTCCTGCGGAGTTAATTTTGTGAAATTCGACTGGCGAACCGTCGTCCTACTGAGCTAAGGTAAGTGGAATTGCTCCAAATTAGTGTAAATATACTCCTAGCCCTAAAGTGAGTATTTCTCCCTTCTAGACTTCCGAGAAATAGCGAGTTTTGGCTATTTTCGATAATTCAAAGTTTGGGCTATATATATATTCAAAGTAACATTTTCTTCTGGAATATTGATGAATTTAGTTCTAATTGCTATGAATGTGAATACAGTTGGAATAAATAGCTGAATATTGGCCAAGTTATGCCGGTTAGCGAAGCGACAAGCGAGGTATGTAAGCAGTTTGTTTGGCAAGTTAGTAATTCTAGTATAGTAAAATAGAATAAATTCCCGAAAGGAAGTTCCAAAAGCCGAGTATTAAGTATGTTGTATTGTTATGCCATATTCGAATAAAAGTCGGTAAATTTTACCAAACAACGAGATATCAATCCGAGACTAAGTATTAGATTCGGTTTAATGCGGTAAGAGGTTTAAAACGAGAATGTCGGGCGAACGGTGTTATCGAGATTTATTATACATGTAATATTTGATTATTATTGTTTATTGAGACTTGATTGTGTTATGTGGGCACCCTTAGAGCTTCCTTGCCACACCAAGGTTAATAGCTTGGTCGACTCGCTCGCCAGAGAGGAGCGAGGATACGTCACTCCCGAGTGGCATGCCGTCCGCGTTAGGACGAAGATGGGATGCGGCATTCCACATAGCAGGTTGATCGGCATTATAGCATACGTCGCGCTTGCGCCCCGGGGCACATATTACAGTGCAGTCTGAATCTACGATTACGATTAAAGAGTCCTCAGGACTCGAATCTGATTGTAGTCGGGGGCTCGAAGAGCCCAAGGCTGCATACCCGGGGGCCGACGGGGTGCTCGTAGTTATTAGGTGTGTGGAGTGAATTTATTTTTGGATGGTTTAACACGGTAGGGTTATAGATTGCGTGTTGATTGGCACCTTAGACTTATGAGGGGGTTGGTATATGTTCTTGTATCTTTATATATATATATATTGCACTTATTAAGTTGATAAATAGAAGGACGCCGCATCGATAGGTATGAGTCTTATCTTCCTTCCAGTGCAGTTAAGCTCGGTACGGATCTGCTATTCCAAATAGTTTGAGCTATCCTCTATCATTTCGGTAACTACCATTTCTTTTGTTTACTTATTTTTCTTTGCATAATTAGTACCGGTGGTACTAACGCCCGATTTATTGCATTACTTTACTGTAGGTACTCATAGACGAGACCGATCCCTCGTAATTCCGGCCGGCACACAGAATTCATCGGGCTCCCTGTCATCCGGAGCTAGACAACTAGAGGTTTACTCCTTTTCTTTTGTTGTATGGTATGGTGGCTAGGGTCCCTGTCCTGGAAACCATCTTATCGGTATTCTTAGAGGCTTGCGGTGTATATTCCAGTGGTTAGGCCCATGCCGGTCATGTAAGTGTGTATGTTTTAATTTGTTTATGAGTAGCAATGTGGGCCTTATTCGGTTGGTAGTAGTGATCTGTTGGTCACGTAGCCAGTTTTTAACACTTGTTTTCTTGATTCCATGAATAACTAGAGAGCATGGTGTCCTTGTCGGCCCGCATAGGTTCCCTTATTGATTAGGTTGCTCTGGGTATTTGTTGTTTTCTTACAAGTGGCTATAGGCCTAGTCGGTCGGAGAACTGTATTTACAACCTTTATATAGCTTTGTCATTTCGAAATCTAGAGTTAGAATACATTTTGGCACCGAAGTACTTAGGCTCAACTAGTCCATCAGTCCAGGGTCTAGTAGGGCACCAAGTGCGATCAATCCTCCCAAGGCGTGGCGTGACAAACTTGGTATCGAAGCGGTCGTATCCGGGGGAGTGCGCAAGCCATTCCTAAGTAGAGTGATGCATGGATGTGTTGTGCACCACATACCATGGCGGAGCACATAGGCATGATAGGATGGTTGCTCTTTCTTCATATTGATCGGTCCATAGAGAGTAGTACGGTATAGGGTTGAGTCCTAAAACTTATCATACTCTTTGTTTATAGATTAAAATGGCGAGACCAGCGACACCTGCCACAGGAAGGCACCGGCGAGAATGCCTCAGCCTCACTTCGAATCGGCCCGATCTAAGGGCGTGCGGAGGCATCATCAAGGCCTTACCGGCGTCCCACCTCACCGGGAGCCACTCGGGCGACACGCCTCCGGCGGTTCTGTGCCCACACCATCAGGCCCAGGAAATTCCAAAGTGCGAAGTTTTGTTGGCACAAATAATGGCTGCTCGGCGCGGTCAAATTACCACCCATAACGGTAGAGTCATCGAGTGGGCATGACCGGTTCGAGGCTCAGAAATTTTGGCTCTAGTTCCCAGCAGGTTCACGGGTTCGGATCGCCGAGAGGACCCCCGGGACTTCTTGGATCACATGTAGAGAATCTTTCGGGTCATGCATGTGGACATCTACCGCGATCGGTTGAGTTGGCGGTATTCGAATTTTGCGGGATATTAGCGTGCTATGATGACGAGAAAGTTGGGAAAGGTCGAGGAGATGGCGCGCCATTTAGTCCGGCTTTTAGAGGCCTTCTGAATAGTTATGCATCACGAAATCCGACGAGGCACAGGATGGATCATTTTGCACTTGGAGCGAGGGCGAGTGTACGGGAATATGCCATGCGGATTCGATTCCTTCAGCCCGCTATGCTCAAGCCTTTGTGGACACCATGCCATCTAGAGTCCCACTTAGGTTTTATTATGGGTACGAACCGGAGTATATTGAGGCATGCATGGCGGTATCTTTGCGGGGAAGACATGGATATTGCTCGGAGGTGCGAGCCTTTGCCCGGACTATTGAGGGCCTTAGACGGCGGCAACAAGATAGTAAACGAATAAATCGGGAGGCCGCGCCACGGGGATAGATCAAATGAATCACGAGAGGGAGACCGGAGAGAGGACCTAGGCCACTGCGGTTGTCGGATAGGCCACCTAGACCCCCACCTCCATCACGGCAACGAGAGGGGTAGCTACATTAGCCAGAGACGGAGTCGAGTCTATGGTAGTTCTCAAACGGTAGATTCACCTCAGTAGTGGAGGGCGAGAGAGCAAAGCAAGTACACACCCCCACCTTGCCCATTTGCAGTCGACCCCCTGCCCAGGGCTTGCGAGATATGGCTCCACGGGTGTTATATATGCGGACATGGGTCATGTGATGAAGACTATCAGCTATGGGTCAGGGTAGCCAGATGTCGGGGCCGAGCTCGGCGGGGGCGCGGCTCCAGCCGGCCTCGGTAGGGCATAGGCCCTCAAGTCGAGCGAGAGGCCAAGGTAGATCGGGGGCCTCTAGTTCGGGTATGGGCCCAAGCCATACCTATGCATTACAGGAGCGAGGACTCGAGAGGCATCTCCGGTTGTGTGCCGGGTATTATGACTATTTGCTCACACCCTTCTTATCTATTGATTGATCGAGGATCTACTTTGTCTCGTTACCCCATTTGTGGCTCGAAAGTTCAATGTTGTACCGAGTTGCTTCGAGAAACCCTTTTCGGTATCTACTGTTGGTGACTCCATCATAACTGGAAGGGTGTATCGAGGTGGCACAGTAGAGTTGTTGATTGTCGGACTACGGTAGATGTGGTAGAATTAGAAATGACTGATTTGATGCCATTATGGGTATAGATTGGTTAGTGTCGTGCTATGCCAGCTTGTAGAATTCTAGACCAAGACGGTCAATTCCACTTCAGGGAGCGTGCGAGTGGAAGGCTAGTACTTCAGCGCCTAATGGTAGGTTTATTTCCAACCTTCAGGTGAGGAAGTTGTTGATCGCTAAGGGATGTATTTACCATAGTCGGAAGTCCCAGGATGTTCGGGTAGAGCCTCCGACTCTCCGATCTGAGATTCGATGGTTAATGAATTCCTCGACATATTCCCAGGAACGAGCTACTGGTATTCCCCGAAGAAATAGATTTTTGCAATTGTTTTGCTACCGGGCACTCGGCCCATATCAATTCCTCCATATCCTATGGCTCTGGCGAACTCGAGAGAAATAAAGGAGCGTATTTGAAAGATCTATTAGATAAGGGCTTTATTAGGTAGAGTACTTAACCTTGGGGTGCGCCGGTTCTATTTGTGAGAAAGTAAGATGGCTCGCTCATGTGTATAGATTAGGCGGTTGAATAAGGTTACAGTCAAGAATAAGTATCCGCTTCCCAGAATAGATGATTTGTTTGATTAGTTACAGGGGACGAGATATTTCTCCAAGATTGACCAAATTAGGACCATCATCAGTTGAGTTCGTGAAAGGACATTACGAAGACCGCCTTCAGGACCAGATACGCCCATTTTGAATTCCTAGTCATGTCCTCTGGGGCGACAAATGCTCCCGCGATATTCATGGACCTGATGAACAACATCTTCGACCATGCTTGTACTGTTCGTGATAGTGTTTATTAGCCCGATATTCCTAGTGTATTCTCGCTCGGAGCGGACCACCGGGGTCATTTGCCGGGGGCGGTGCTTGAGATTCTCAGGGACCGTCATTTGTATGCCAAGTTCTCTAAGTGTAGCGACTTTAGGTTTGAACTCATTAACTTTCTTGGGGCATATTGTGTCGGATGCTGATATTAGGGGTGGGCGAAAAAACCAAAAACCGAAAAACTGAACGGCAGAATTAATTGGTTTTTTGATTCGGTTTTGGTTTCGGTTCGGTTTGATTTTATAACGTAATTCGGTTTTGGTTTTGATTTACCGTTCACCGGTTTTTGGTTAAACCGAATAAATGAATATATATATTAAAATTATTTTTATTTGATTCTTATAACAAATAATTAAATTAAATAAAAAATTTAAAACCTAAATTCCTATCCTAAGCCTAAACACTAATACTCTCTTCGTCTTTGGTAAGCAGAGCAACGAAGCAGTGAAGCGTGCGTTCCTCTCTCTCGGCCTCCTTTGCCTCACGCCCTCACCACCCAGCGACACTACAGTCACCACTCACCCAGCCGTGACCCACGTCTCCTCCGCCGACCGCTCATGTGTCGGCACCCCATTCCCCAACTCTCCATCGGCCATCGCTCCTAAGAAATGAGTCGTCGGTCATCTCTTTCTCTCATCTGCGATGCTGCGCTCTACTGCCCTCTCGGCCTCTCCAGCCTCCCGGCTGCGCCTTCCCGGCCTCCCGGGTGAGAGGTGACCCGAGATCGGCCGTCCGGCCCGTCCCGGAGTCGTCTTGACTCACTCGTCATTCCAACCTCTAGTCCTCCACCTCCGGGCTCCGGTCTCGTCTTCACTCTTCCGGTCATAAATCGACACTCGACTCCACCATTAAACTCGAATAATCGAAATAAAGTAAACAATAGAAATAAAAAAAAAGCGACAGAAACAAATTAAAATGGTTCGGTGTTTGGGTATTCATTATTCATAACCAAAAAGCAGAAAAAACCGAACCGAAATTTAGCTTGGCCCAAGAAACAGAATGCCCACCCTAGTGGTATACAAGTAGACATGCGAAAATAGAAGTAGAGAGAAAGCACAATGGCGAGACCTACCACTCCGACCAAGGTACATAGTTTTACGTGATTATGAGGGTACTACAAAAGATTTGTTGGAAGGATTCTCCACCATTGCGGCACCTCTGACTAGGCGACGCAAAAAACGATGGAATTTGATGGACGGAGGCATGTGAGAAGAGTTTGAGGAATTGAAAGGTAGGGCTGACCTCCGCCCCGGTGTGGCATTGCGGAAGGTACGAGAGGGTTATGCGGTTTATTGTGACGCTTCGGGTATTGGGTTAGGTTGTGCGTTGATGCGGCATGGTAAAGTAATTACTTATGCTTCCCGAACCGATTAAGGAAACATGAAAAAAATTATCCTACCCACACGACACAGAACTAGCCAAAGTGATCTCGCTCTAAAGATAGAGACATTACTTGTATGGAGTCCATGTGGATATTTTCGCGATCATAAGAGCCTACAATATATCTTCACTCGCTAGAGAAGTTGAATTTGCGCGCGTATTTGGTTTGAATTCTTGTGGTGTGATGCAATATTCTATATCACCCGGGGAAGAGCCAACGTAGTAGCGAATGCCCTCGGCCGCAAATCTATGGGGAGTTTGACATATTTGCCGGCTGGCGGCGCGAGTTGCTTGAAGAAATACACCAATTAGCAAGTTTAGCCATTCGTGTAGCAGTAAATGAGGACAACGAAGCGTGGTGAGAACACCACAGTGTCTTCATTGGTGTAGGTAAGGCGACAATATGAGATCGACCTGGTTCGGCTTAAAAGATGGGTGACAAATAGGGAAAAGCACCAGTTTTTGATGCTAAGTATGAAGTGTTGCAATGAGACGATTTTGTGTTCCGAGATATTTTAGGGCTTAGCCCAATGATTATAGTGGTACATTACACACTTCTTCTCTTTACCCAGTGCGATGAAAATCCCTTCCCACGATATCTAAAGAAATCTGCGAGTGGCCGGTATGAAAGAGGTAAATCTACGGTGGCTGTGGAATCACTCACCAACATATCCTCTAAAAACACTAACTTACAAGGGTTTTTTACGCCCAATTGTGTGGGTGGGTTCATTTCTTGGTATGCTGAAGAGTTCTTCATCATCCTCGACCCTCATTTCAGGTCCTGCTCTTGATCAAGTCAGCTCCTCCGGTGGCCAAGCATGGCCATGCCAAGATTAAGGTTACACGGTCTCAACATGAAAATCTAAGATAATAAAAATCGGTAGGTATAATAAACTTACCCCTTTGATGAGAAGGTCCTCTATGATTCATCAGGTGTCACTCGTGACTTGTGGCAGTACGGCATCAATCTTGTTGGCCGCGATTTTCCCAGCGAGTGTTAAATAAAGATGGGGGCATTAGATTATTGCTTCCTAAATCACATTAAGCTCGTAGCACTTCGGCTTTACCAATTTGTATGGGAGGGCTTTCGGGGTCTTTGAGCTTCTTAGGAATAATTGCTCCAACACCTGTGTGCACTCCTCCGTCGGTGCTGCATCCCGGACATCCACTAATCTCACTTTGTTATCCATCCACATCCTTCCAAGTATTTAGAATACTTGGGAATTCCACTGCAAAACATCAATAAAAGGCAAATTTATGTTAAGTTCTTTGAAAATCTCAAAGAACTTTTTGAAGCGTTCCTCCTCCTTGCTCTTTACGAATCTCTTGTGGAAATGGTGGTGGTAGTCTTTGTGCGCTCTGCATTGAAGATTGTGCATTTTGTTGCACGGCTTGCCGATTCTTTCCCTTGTCGGTGGATGGTCCTTGTCTCTGGCTTCAGTTGCACCTCATTTCTTTTCTCCTTTTTGGCACTTTGCAGCCAAACTAGTGTTTTCCGCTCCTCATTTTGATAATTGTTGACATGGAGATTGAACTGTGTCACTTGGTAGTCTTCCCTTTGTGGTCTCATGTTTTGAGAAGCTTCTATCTAACCCATTTTGCTTTTCTAGATTGCGGGTTGCCAACTGCCGATTTTAGTACGATGCCATCCTGGCTTGATTTTCTACTAATTGAGTTTGAGTCTCCATGATTTTCTGCAATGTTTCCTCAATGTTCTTGCTCAGGCGAAGCCATCATTACGCTATTACTGGCGTCTGCTGCTTTGTTGAGGTTCTTGATAACTTTGATTTTGATTTCCACCCCAAGAAAAATTTGGGTGGCTCTTCCAACTCTTGTTGTAGTTGTTTCAAATTACAGTGTTCTATGCACATTCCCAAGATTCTGAATTGTTCCAATTATTGCCTTGATTTCACACCAACTAGAGACTTCTTGAATTGCATTTACGACCACCTTTATTTGGTTCATGCTCGGTTTATTGAACTGATTTATAATGATATTGGAATGAAGCTAGTTTTGCCGCCAAGGCATTCTTACCATCTACCTCTATCGACCCTTCTCTCTTTCCTACCCCTCTCGATGATTCTAGTGCCATTCTTGATTTCCTGTGCAATTCTATTCCAACGGCGTGGCCACAAGCTCATCATACGTCTTCTCTAAAGCTTTCCCACCCCGATGCGAGAGTCTAGCAAAACTTTTGTGTGTGGGTCTAGAAATTCTACAAAGGTATGGGCCATCACTTCATTCGATTGTTGGTGATGGGGACGGTCTCTTAATAATGACTTGAATATTCCCAAGCCAAATATAAGTTCTCATCGAGGCCTCTTTTGCTTGAAACTTATTTCACTTCTCAATTTCTTGATCTTGCTGAAGGAAAGAATTTGATCAAAGAACTTCTTTAAAATCTTCCCAAGAAGTTATGAGTTTGAAATTTGGCTCGGCTTTCAACCACCTTATTGCCTCTCCCAACAATGAAAATGGGAAGAGGGTAAGTCGTACATAGTCTGTGGACACTTCAATGGGGACGAAAGTGTCACTAATCACTAAAAAGTTACGTAGGTTACTGCTGCGGAGTCATGTGCCATCAGTGAAGCCGACCACTAGGAATGTAGCAATTTGCACCATGTTACGCTTTAATTCAAAGTTCCCTCCGAGGTTTCGGTATACGGATACTAGAGTTCACATTCGTGCAACTTGTGGGATTGCCACTTGCGACGATGCGCTACCATTGCTTTCAGTAACCAAATTGTGCTTGTCCTGCGGGTGATTGTTGTTGTACCTTTTATTGAAGTCTTTTCGGCTTTTGCTCAAGAGATACTCTCCTTCGCAAATGGATTTGACGTTACGGATTTCAAGCAACGGTTCCAAAAGCTCTCTATTCTTAGCCGGCTCGGCAAGACAACTGTCACTGCAATAAGCCAGACTAATACCAAGTTTCTCAACATAAGAAATTTAAAAATCACACAAAATGACAAATTTACTAAACTTCTCAGAGTCCGACAAAGCGCCAAAACTTGTTGACGAATGCGCCCAAGCGCACACGCAAGTGTATGTGGTCTTACAAGTAATACGGTGGCACTTTTAAGAGCTTAGGATGTCGAACCCATAGTGAATGGACCAATTTAGCTAATTATCAAGTTCAAGTGCGATATTTACTTTTGCAAGTATTGATATAGGCTTTTTGATAAAGTTTAATTAAGTCTACGGGTAGTCTTGAAATACTACGAAAACATTCAGAAGCAACTAGGGCTAACGCCGGATAATCATGCGATACTACGCTTTGTAATGGTTTAAGTATGGAATTATCAATTGTCATCTCACATAATTACAATTGCATGTTCCCTGTAGTCTTTGAGCCTCTAAACCGACAAACTAGCCTCACAACTACATCGTTGAGCGGGGATGTGACATTCTAGTTCGTGGGCACTTCAATTATGTGGATGTGGTTTTGCGGGGTTTATGCTATTGATTAGGGACTTTCGTACCTCTAATCATTTAACCGAACTTAGCTTCACAACTACTTCTATGAGCGGTGATGTGATAATTCTAAGTTGGTGTCTAGCTCATCCCGTTTTGATAACCAAGCAATGCAAATTAGTTATAATTTCTTATCCTAACCGCGAATTATATCGTAAGATACAAACTTGCTCCCTAATTGTTTGTTCTTGCCTAGGTTTACTTTCTCAAGCTTTTACCTAGGTGACACCAACGTGTCAATATGTTTTTCATGGTGATCAATCATTAAAAAAACCATAGTTAGAGCCGTGAACAAAATAGCAATTAATAACTTAAAAACCAAAACAAAATCATGTATTCACCAAATCATACCATGGTTTCAACCTTAGAGGAAGGGTTCTAGCCACTCGTTTCGTATAATTACAGAAAACATAATTGGAAGTAACATACTTACAAAAATTGGTAGAAGAGAAGATGAAATTGATGACACCTAGGTGAGTTCTCCCACTTTTCCCTTCACTCCTTGGCGGTTTTGAGAAATAATCGTGACAAAACTTTTTGGGAGCAAGGGTTTAATTTATAGTAAATAGAGATGTGCAAATTTTTTCTTGTCTTTGAATGACTCCGTGGAGCAGAGGTGGATGCACCAATTTTCCTCGTGACACCGGAGGTAATGCGGGCTGCACCTCTTGGAAATCACCTTAGAATGACATTAGTAGAGGCATGGCACGATGGCAACGATAGCACTGGCGCTGTGCTTCACGATGGCTGCGTGACACTGACATGGCCTTGGCTACGGTGCCCAGCGTGGCACGCGCGGGCACCTGAGGATTTCTTCCTTCTTCACGCATGGCATTGCGTGGCACGGCGTGGGCGTGGCACCACGCTGCGGCCTTGTACTGGCGCGGCCGGCCTTTCCAAGGCATGGTTCCTTGCCGACTTTTGTAATTTGCTTCCCATTCCATTTCTCCACTTCACCCATCATAGATTAGTTCCTCCAAATTCATTTTTAAACCTAAAACAAGGACTAATCATGTTTGTTAGTATATATATATTCACATTTACATAAAATTACATGAGAATGTATATAAATAAGTAGCTAAACAAGACAAAACCACAAGTTATAAAAGTATCACTTGGGCATGCCATTTTGCCCAAGATCACTTATTGGACTTTTAAAGGTTTGAGTTTTGAGATAGTCCATATTACGGGAAACTGCGACGAAATTTTTCTAGAATAAGTCAGCTAAGTTGAAATTCTTGCAAGTAGACGTTTACATTCGAGGACGAAATGTTATTAAGGGGAGGATGTTACACCCCGTAAATTCTTGACATTTAGATGGCCTATTTGCATGTTGGTTAAGAGTTTTAGGATGCCACACATGCTAGAAAAGGCAGGAAAGACCGGACAAACGCCACGTCGAATCATCGCAAGAGGAGAGGCGACGAGACCCCCTACGTGATGGCCAACGTGTCACGGAGGAGTTACCCCTACTGCGTTAGGCTGGCGTGTCACGGAGTGAGGTCCATCCCCAACTATAAAGCCCCCACTTTGTTTTTGATTTCATTTCTTATCATTTCATTTCCAGAAAACGGCCAGCAACAGTTAGGGACGAGGGTTTGAAGTGAAATTCCTTGCATTATGTCGTTAAACGCGTTCCAAACTCGAATTAATCTGTGGTTGTGAAGTATTAGGCGGGGAGCATTCCTACGGAGTTAGTTTCGTGAAATTCAGCGGCGAACCATCGTCTCTTGAGCTAAGGTAAGTGGAATTGCTCCAAATTAGTGTCAATATACTCTAGCCCTAAAGTGAGTATTTCTCCCTTACGGACTTGAAATGGCAGTTTTTGACTATTTTTTGATAAGTCAAAGTTTGGGCTATATATATATATTCAAAGAGTAGAATTTTCTTAGGAATATTGATGAATTTAGTTCTAATTGCTATGAATGTGAATACGGTTGGAATAAATAGCTAAATATTGGTCGAGATTCTACGCCCGGTTAGTCGAAAAGCGAAACAGATGAGGTATGTAAAACCAGTTTGTTCGGCAAGTTAGTAATTCTAATATAGTAAAATAGAATAAACTCGAGAGGAAGTTTCGGAAAGTAAGTATTAAGTATGTTGTATTGTTATGCCATATTGAATAAAAGTGAGTAAATTTGTACTAAACGGCGAGATATCAATCCGGAGCCCGAATATTAGATTCGGTTTAATGTAGTAAGAGGTTTAAAACGAGAATGTCGGGCGAACGGTGTTATCGAATTTATTACGCATGTTATATGTGATTATTGTTGTTTATTGAGACACGATTATGTTATGTGGGCACCCTTAGAGCTTCCTTGCCGCACGGGGTCAATAGGCGTAATCGACTCCGCCCGCCGGAGGAGGTGAGGATACGTCACTCCAAGGAGTGGCATGCCGTCTGTAGTAGGACAAAGATGGGATGCAACATTCCCTATAGAAGGCGATCAACATTATAGCATACCCTGTCGACCGCTTGCGCCCGGGGCACATATTACAAATTACGAGATACGAATCTCAAATTATAGTTAAAAAAGTCTCCAGGACTCGGATACGGTGTAGTCGGGGGCTCAGAGACCAAGATGTATACCCAGGGCGGCGAGGTGCTCGTAGTTATTAGGTGAGTGGAGTGAATTTATTTTTTATAGATGGTTTGACCCCGGTAGGGATATAGATTGCGTGTTTGATTGGCACCTTCGACTTATGGGGGCTAGTATAGGTTCTTGTATGCTATATATATATATATGTTACTTATTATGTTGATAAATAGAAGGATATCGCATCGATAGGTATGATTCGTATCTTCTTTCGATGCAGAGTTAAGCTCGGTACACATCTGCTATTCAGATAGTTTTAGCTATCGTCTATCATTTCGGTAACTACCGGTTCTTTTGTTTATCTTGATTATGTTCAGTTTTCTTTGCATACTTGGTACCGGTGGTAGCGCGCCGTTGGGGGTGTTGCATTACCCCCACTGCGGTACTCATAGACGAGGAGCGATCCTCATAATTCCGGCCCGGCACGAGATTCATCGGCTCACGGCATACGGAGCTGAGGCGGCTAGAGTTTTACTCCTTTTCTTTTGTTGTATAGTATGGGTAGGCCGGTGCCCTATCCCGACCATCTTATCAGTATTTTTAGAGGCTTGTAGATTGTATATTCCATATGGTTAGTTGTACCGGTCGTGTGAGGCCATGTGTATGTTTAGTTTGTTAATGATGGTCGTGTGGGAAATTATTCGGTTGGTGATGGTTATCACATTGGTCACGTAGCCGGTTTAGCCCTTGTTTTCTTGATTCAGAAATAACTAGACAACATGGTGGTCTTGTCGGACCGCATAGGTTCCCTATTAATTCAGTTGCTCTAGGTAGCTATTGTTTTCTTACGGTGGCTATAGGCCTGGTATGCGGAGGCTATATTTACAACCGTTATATAGCCGTCATTTTCTTGAATCCCGAGTTAGAGGCTTGACTGGCACCGAAGTGTTTAAGCTCGGCTAGTCAGCCAGTCTAGGTCTAGTAGGGCACCGAGGTGCAGTCATGCCTCAAGGCGGGCGTGACGGTAGGGTTATGAACGGATGACTTCTTTCACACCCATTCCCAATCTCTCTAAAGTATGAAATTCCTATGTCTACTCTGGGGTTTATGGGGTTTTAACCCAAATGCTTTAATCTCCTATTTCTATACATGGGCATTATTTAATTATGATTCTACTGTTGAATTATAAAGAATGGGAAATTTTTATAATATTTTCAGTTTAAAATCATGCTTCTAGTTTTATAAAATCTAAAAGCCCATTGATGAGATGTTCATGAAAGATGAGATTTGTGATGAATATATGATGATAATTAGATGGTATGATGAAAATCATATTTTGAAGCTACCCATGTCTACAATTATGTTTTCGATGAGAATTGAGTATTTCTAAGTATGATAAAGCTTTGGGCAATGCCCACATGTTATGTATGAATAATGATTTTCCTGTGTTAAGCTTACGACATTGTTTTGGAGCGGAGACTCCCAATTATACTTTCAGCTTGTGGTATGTTTTGAGTTAAAGTTTTCCTATGCATAGCTTACCACATAGTTTTGGAGCGAAGGCTCCTAATTATATTTACAGCTTGTGCTATGTTTTGAGCTAAAGCTTCTCATATGCATGATTTCATATTTGAGATGTATTTGAGTATTGAGCTTCGTCAATAGATGATGTTGAGCTTTTTTATAAATTGATTTAGAGCATATGCATGTTTTTGGGAGTAATGTCTAGCACCGAGCAAGTTAAGGGTCGATCACCTTATGCCTCAAAACTACACACTAATGTAGGTTTATTCTTATATATATTACTTCGGGACCTCCTTTGTGAGCTATCCCCTGCCCTATTGGGCTACAAGATTGATATCGATATCATGGTATCGTCTATAGCCCTGGCAAGGCTTTTAACGACTCTACCCACTTGAGTTCGATAGTTGGGACTACGTAAGCTCTATCCTGGTATGTCAGTTAAAAGATGAGTCTCCAATTGTTCCTCATGATTTTAGATATGCATATTTCATTACTCATGAGATTTATATGTATATATACACATATATATATATGAATATTCTAAAGCAGGTTTGACTCAATGTTCAGCTTCACTTATAAATGTCAGAAATTAGCTTTGAGTCAATCAATTCAGTTATGTTATGTTATGTTATGAAAATATCATGATTTCAGAAAGAATGCATGCAAGCCCTACTCTCATATTCTTAATTTTTATGTTTACATTATGCATTGTCTTTGATTTTACTTAATTTAGCGGTTTTACCTACCTTACATACTCGGTACCCGACTTTCAGGTTCAGCCCCGCTCATAGTCTGTTTTTGAGATTGCATTGTTCATGCTGGTGAGTCCTCATCTCCCGAGGACTAGACTATTCATATCTCTTATATGTATTTCCATTTCAATTTTGTTGAGTTATTTAGGGTGTTGTCCCATCAACTCGTCATGTTTAGAGGCTTTTCAGACCAATGTATGTACTTAGCTTCAGATTATGTTTTCTGATGTTATGTTTAAGTTTAGACTTCCTCTATTAGTAATTATTGACTATTATATATCTTGATTGTGTTAGATGTATGCTTATGCCATGGGTCTACTTGGGGTCTCTCGGGGCTCGTTGTCTCGTGTTATGATCGGGGCCTCCGTTCGGGTGGTGACGAACTTGGTATCAGAGCAATATGTTTGAAGTGTCCTAGGGTGTTTGAATGCAACGTTCAGTAGAGTCTTTTTCAAGGGTGTGAAGCCCGCCACACTTATGATGAAGAGGCTACGAGACGTTTAGGAAACGTTCCCTTCTTGCATGATTTATGTCGTGCGATGAAATGTCTTTCTATTGCTCTAATTCGTGCTATTCGTGATTGCAGAATCATGGCTCCCTGAAGAATGAATGGTAGGAGAAATGGGAATGGTGAAGGCCATGAGGATTGTAATGGTAATAGGCATCAGCAAGCCCCACCAGTTCAGGAGCACCATGCACTGAAGACAATTGCTCATGCTGAGTTCTGGGCCGCTATTTAGATTCTTGCACAGGCCTTGACTGCTCAGGTCAATCAGTAGGCCATTGCGCATGTTCTGCAAAATGGCAATACAGCGGTAGCTCGAGTAAGAGACTTCTTGAGGATGAACCCGTCGGAGTTCCTTGGGTCCAAGGTGGATGAGGACCAACATGAGTTCATAGATGAGATTGTCAAGATCACCCAAATCATGGGGGTGAATGGGGATGAGTGCACGGAGTTGGCCTCTTACCAGTTGAAGGGAGTCGCGCATATCTGGTTTCGCCAATGGAAAGATAGTAGGTCACCGAAGCGGGCCCTGTCACTTGGGAAGAGTTTCATGTTGCATTCTTGGATCGATTCTTCCCTCTTGAGATGAGAGAGTTGAAGGAAGCTGAGTTCATAAATCTGAAGCAAGGGAGAATGACAGTGCAAGAGTATGCCTTTGATTTCACTCGCCTATCGAAATACACCCCCGAGTTAGTAGATGATCAGAGGGCGCGGGTGAGCAGGTTCGTGCATGGAGTAGCGGGCTATTTGTACAAGGATTATTGGACCTCTATGCTCCACCAGGACATAGACTTCCCTCAGATGGTTTTGTATGCCCAACAGATAGACGCGACGCATTCGAGAGAGAGGAAGGCCAAGAGGGCCAAGACTGATGGACACAGATTCTCTCAGCCGAGGCCAGGTGGTGGGCACTGACAGCAGACACACCAGAGATCATCAGCCCTGGTATCTTTGATATTGAGTGTGCCATCCAGGCCTAAATAGGATCAGTGAGGGCGAGCATCAGGCTCGAAGGGTCAGAGTAGCAAACCCACATATTTTAGCATCCCAGCTTGTCGCAGATGTGGTCGGGGGCACACGGGCCAGTGCTTGGCTGGTTTAGGTGCTTCTTTCGGGTGTGGGAAGCCCTGAAACAAGCTTAGAGATTGCCCAACCGTGGGATAGGATAAGGTTGGTGGCCGAGGCCTAGCTTCTAGTTCAGCAGCCCCTCTCACACACTCAACAAATCAGGGGGCATCTTCCAGTACAGCTGGCGGTTAGTGTTAGAACAGATTCTATGACTTAGCATCCCGTCAGGAGCAAGAGGTCTCCTCGGATGTGGTCACTGGTATATTACCAGTTTTCCATATTGATGTTTATGCTTTGTTAGATCCGGGAGCTACCTTGTTTTTTGTGACACCTTATGTGACTAGTAGCTTCGAAGTAAGTCCTGAAGTCTTGTAAGAATCCTTCTCAGTTTCTACTCTAGTAGGTGACTCAGTTATAGCTACACGGGTGTATAGAGGTTGCCCAGTCTCAGTCCATCAGAAGGTCATCTCAACATATTTGATAGGGTTATCCATGACCGGTTTTGATGCGATTCTAAACATGGGTTGGATATTTTCATGCTATGCTTCAATTAATTGTAGAACCCAGGCAGTAGAGTTCAACTTTCTGGGTGAACCATTTTTAGAATGGAAGGGTAGTTCAGCTATGCCTATAGGTTGTTTCATTTCCTACATTAAGGACAGAAAGATGATATATAAGGGTTGTGTGTACCATCTAGTTAGGGTTAAGGACGTTGAGTCTGGAACCCCGCCTATCTAGTCAGTTCAATTAGTACGTGAGTATCCAGAGGTCTTTCCAAATGATTTACCGGGAATCCCTCCCAAGCGGGAGATTGATTTTGGTATTGACCTTCTTCCCGACACGCAACCTATATCTAATCCTCCCTACAAAATGGCTCCAGCGGAGCTAAAAGAGTTGAAAGAGTAGTTGAAGGACTTATTAGATAAGGGTTTCTTTAGACCGAGCAAGTCCCCATGGCGTACAACAGTTCTCTTTGTCCGAAAGAAAGATGGTTCTCTTCGCATGTGTATTGATTATTGGCAATTGAACAATGTCTCCATCAAGAACAGGTATCCTCTACCCAGGATTGATGAATTATTTGACAAACTTCAGGGTGCCAAGTGTTTCTCGTAGATAGATCTCAGATCTGGGTACCATCAGCTCAGAGTTCGGGAGAGTGACATCCCGAAAACTGCCTTTAGGATGTAGTATGGTAATTATGAGTTTGTTGTTATGTCTTTTGGACTAATAAATTCTCCCGTCGCTTTCATGGATTTGATGAACATGGTGTTCAAGACATACCTGAACATGTTCGTGATCGTGTTTATTGATGATATCTTGATATACTCTCGGAGCGAGGAGGAGCATGTCACTCATTTGAGAGTAGTGCTTCAGACTCTCAAGGGTTGTCAGTTATATGTCAAATTCAGCAAGTGCAAGTTTTGGTTAAATTCTGTAGCATTTTTGGGCCATGTGGTATCAGGTGAGGGCATAAGGGTAGATTCTCAGAAAATTGAGGCAGTGAAGAATTGGTCTAGACCGGTGAATCCTTCAGATATTCGGAGTTTCTTGGGTCTAGCCAGCTATTATCGAAGATTTTTTAAGGGCTTCTCATCTATTACATCACCTTTGATCAAATTGACTCAGAAGAAGGTGAAGTTCCAATGGTCGGAGGCTTGTGAGAAAAGCTTTCAAGAGTTGAAGACTTGGCTTACTTCAACACCAGTGTTAACTCTACTAGAGGGGACCGATGGGTTTGTGTTGTATTGTGATACATCAAGGATCGGACTTGGGTGTGTGTTGATATAGCACAGGAAGGTTATAGCATACGCCTCTAGACAGTTGAAAGTTCATGAGAAGAACTATCTGACCCGTGATCTTGAATAAGCCGCAGTGGTATTCGCTTTGAAGATATGGCGACATTATTTATATGGGGTCCACATGGATGTATTTACAGACCATAAGAGTTTGCAATATGTGTTTACCCAAAAGGGCTTAATCTTCAGCAAAGGAGATGGTTGGAGCTACTCAAGGAGTACAATATGAGTGTCCTTTACCATCCGAGTAAGGCTAATGTAGTAGCAGACACACTTAGTAGACTCTCTATTGAGAGTGTGTCCCATGTGGATGATGGGAAGAATAAGATGGTGAGAGATGTACATCAACTTGCAAGGTTGGGAGTTAGGTTGATTGACTCGACCGATGGCAGTATTGTTGTGCAGAACGAATCAGAATTGTCCTTGGTGATTGATTTGAAAGCTAGACAAGATGAGGACCCGATTTTGGTAAATTTGAAGGAAGCCATTCAAAATTATAAGGTAGGGGTCTTCTCCAAAGGGGGAGATGGTGTTCTTCGGTACCAGGGTCGCTTATGTTTTCCGGACATGGATGATTTGAGGAGCTTGATGTTGCATGAGGCTCATAGATCCAGGTATTCTATCTACCCAGGTGCCACCAAAATGTACCGTGACATACAGGAACTCTATTAGTGGATGGCATGACGAGGGATATTGCAGAATTCGTAGCCAAGTATCCGAACTATCAATAAATAAAGGTTGAGCATCAGAGATCGTGACGCGTACTTCAAGATATCAGCATTCCTACTTGGAAGTGGGAAGAAATTAATATGGATTTCATCACAGGTTTACATCGTACTCGCTGAAAATATGACTCCATTTGGGTTGTGGTAGATAGATTGACCAAGGCTGCTCATTTTCTACTAGTTAAAACCACGGATTCGGTAGAGGATTATGCCGAACTATATATCCGAGAGCTAGTCCGATTGCATGGAGTTCCCTTATCCATCATTTCCAACAGAGGTACTCAATTCACCTCTCAGTTTTGGAAGTCATTTCAAAAGGGGCTTGGTCCACGGGTTAAGATCAGCACAGCATTTCACCTGCAGACGGATGGTCAAGCAGAGCGGATAATTCAGACCATCGAGGACATGTTGAGGGCATGTGTGATTGACTTCAAAGATGGTTGGGATGACCACTTGACCCTGATCGAGTTTGCCTACAATAACAGTTATCACTCCAGTATCCAAATGGCGCTGTTCCAAGCTCTCTATGGGCGGAGATATATGTCGCCTATCAGTTAGTTTGAGGTTGGTGAGGTGGCGATGATTGGGCCAAATTTGATTCATGAGGCAATGGACAAGGTTCAGTTGATAAGGGACAGATTGAGGACTGCTTAGAGTCATCAAAAGTCCTACGCCGATGTAAGGAGGAGGGAACTTGAGTTCGAGGTGGATGACTGGGTTTTTTTTAAGGTATCTCCCACGAAGCGACTGATGCAGTTTGAACAGAAAGGAAAACTCAGCCCTCGTTATATTGGTCCCTATCAGATTGTTAGACGGGTTGGTAAGGTGGCATACGAGTTAGAGTTTCCCTTAGAGTTAACTTCTGTGCATCCTTTGTTTCATGTATCGCTCTTGAAGAAGTGTTTGGGTAATCCAGCACTAGTTGTCCCAGTGGAAAAGTGTTGGTGTGAAAGATAGCCTTAGCTATGAGGAGGTTCCGGTGGAAATATTAGATCGACAGGTTCGAAGGCTAAGGAAGAAGGAAGTAGCTTCAGTTAAAGTGTTATGGAAGAATCATCATGTTGAAGGAGCTACGTGGGAGGTCGAAGTGTATATGATGGCTAGATACCCACACTTATTCTCTACCAGCTCAGTTTCTGCTTGAGGTATTAGTTTTGCACTCAGAATCTATTTAGTTTTCATGTTCAGTTCATGTGTGCAAGTTTCTTTTAAGTATATGAATATATGTATTATTCGTGAATCAGTTTAGCTATGTAGTTTGAATCAGATGTAGTCATTCCATCAATTTTCGATTTAAATGATCAGTATTTGAATATGATAATTGCATCTCTCTACTTTTCTGTGTGTTTTCCAACATTCGAGGAAGAATGTTCCCAAGGGTGAGATATTGTTATACCCCGGAAGCCTAAAGATCAAACCCAGGAGTTGAGACGGAGAAAATCTTAAAAACTGGCACCAGGCACAGAACGAGTTTTGGGATGACTTGTCGGTGCAGCCCACGAGTTGTGATGTGACTCATGGGGAGGCCAATGAGGAGTTTGGAAGTTTGAGAAAAAGGATCCCCACGGGCATGACAACTACTCGTGGTCAGACTCCACAAGTCGTTAGGTTAGTCGTGGGGTGGGTAAGGAAAGAAAAGAGAAGAAAGGAAGCAGTGCACTCAAAGGGAGGACCCACAAGTCGTGGTCAGTCCCCACGATTCATGGGGTGAGTCGTGGTCAAGCAGGGAAGGTTTTTATTGAAGCTTAGGCAATGCACTTCATAGATTGTGACCACGAGTCGTGGTCACTAGGAACGAGTCGTTATCTTGTTCATTATGAGCCCTAATAACCTGAGAAGCAGTGAAACCCACGACCTAAGCCACGAGTCGTGACTGTTGACGACAAGTCGTTAGGTCTCTCATTGGGACCACCTGACAGTTATTTTCTGCCAATTTAGTAAGGGTTTTTCCGTAATTCCTAAGTTTCTAGGACCTAAACTACGACGTTTTGAGTTTTATATAGTGACCTTTAAAGGGGTTAAGTTCAATTCAGGCCTTATTCATTCATGCATGCAAGGTAGAAGACTTGAGAGGGTGATCAAGCCTAGCATTCATCAATTTCTCTTTAATTTTCTATCGGGCATCTAAGGAAGTGTAAGAATCATCTACCAACAGGTATATAGGGTTATGAATGGGTGACTTCCTTCACACCCATGCCCAATCCCTCTCTAATGTGTGAAATTCCTATGTCTACTCTATGGGGTTTTAACCCAAATGCATGAATCTCCTATTTCTATAGATGGGTATGATTTAAAAATGATTCTACTGTTGAATTATAACGCATGGGCAATTTTTATAATCTTTTCAATTTTAAATCATGCTTTTAGTTTTATAAATTTAAAAACCCATTGATGAGATGTTCATCAAAGATGAGATTTATGATGAATATATTATGATGATGAGATGGTATGATGAAAAGCATGTTTTGAAGCCACCCATGTTTACAATTATGTTTTTGATGAGAATTGAGTATTTCTAAGTATGATAAAGCTTTGGGAAATGTCCACATGTTATGTATGAATGATGATTTTCCCGAGTTAAGATTACCACATTGTTTTGGAGGGAAGACTCCCAATTATACTTTCAGCTTGTGGTATGTTTTGAGTTAAAGTTTTCCTATGCATAGCTTACCACATGGTTTTAGTGAAGGCTCCCAATTATATTTTCAGCTTGTGGTATGTTTTGAGCTAAAGCTTCTCATATGCATGATTTCATATTTGAGATGTATTTGAGTATTGAGCTTCGTCAATAGACGATGTTGAGCTTTGTTATAAAATGAT
>JACEIK010003039.1:91785-106250 GCA_018107945.1 Datura stramonium | reverse complement strand
ATATATATGTATATGCATGTTCTAAATCAGGTTTGACTCAATGTTCAGCTTCACCTATAAATGTCAGAATTTAGCTTTGAGTCAATCAATTCAGTTATGATGTCATAAAGTTATGTTATGTTATGTTATGAAGAGATCATGATTTCAGAAAGAATGCATGCAAGCCCTACTCTTAGATTCTTAATGTTTATGTTTACATTATGCATTATCTATAAATGATTTTACTTTAGCGGTTTTACTTACCTTACATACTCGGTACATTTCATGTACTGACCACATACTCTATGCTGCATCGTTTCATGATACAGGACCTGACTCTTAGGTTCAACCCCGCTCATAGTCCGTCTTCTTAGATTGCATTATTCGTGTTGGTGAGTCCTCATCTCCCGAGGACTAGATGAGTTAGTTGGGGTCTTGTCCCATCAACTTGTAATGTTTTGAGGCTTTTCAGACATATGTATGTACTCAGCTTCAGATTATGTTTTCTGATGTTATGTTTAAGTTTAGACTTTCGCTATGAGTATATTGTTGACTATTTTGTTTCTTGATTGAGTTAGATGTAGCTTATGCCATGGGTCCACTTGGGGTCTCTTGGGGCTCCTTGTCCCGTGTTACGATCCGGGCTTCCGTTCGAGTCGTGACAGCTATTTAGCAGAAAGCGAAAGTTGAGCCCAAGGTGTGTTGGACCTTATAGAATCATTCACAGTATAGGCAAGGTGGCCTATGACCTTGATTACCAATAGTACTTAAAGAAGTTCATCCTGTATTTCACGTGTCAATGTTACAAAATATTTAGGAGAAATTTCACGTGTTATTCCTATTGAGAATGTTTAGATCTCTAAGGAGATGACCTATGTAGAGGTATCGATTACTATTCTTGATCTACAGGTCAGGAAGCTTAGGATAAAGGAAGTCACTTCAGTAAAAGTGCTGTAGAGAAGCAATAATATTGAGGAGATGACTTGGGACGTGGAAAAGGAAATGAGGCAGAAGTGTCCTTTCGTATCATTGACATAGATATGATATTGAGGTATACATTTGATGAGTTTTCCTTATGCTGATGTTATGAAATTCTAAAAATGCATAAAAGAGTTTAGAAATGACATATAACCTTTATCGAGGATGAATGCTTAGAAGGAGGGGATAATGTAACACCTCATATATATTTTTAAAATGACTAACCCACTAAGTTGTAGATATACAAGTCGAATCTTTTTCGCTTTACGTTATTCAGTGATGAGATGTTGAGAGAATGAAATTCCAAGAGGTGGTCATATCATGAAATGTAATTGCAAGAGGTCATTCATATAATGAAATGAATATATGAAGGTGATTAAGGAATTAAATTCAAGTTTTATGCCAAAATGGATCTTGGTAAAAAAGTTCTATTTCTTGATCTTATTATGAGAAAGTATTTTAAATAAGACTCGTATGTGGTCTAACCTAGAACCAACATATCTACTGATATAAAAAAATTTAGAAGTCCTAATGCCTATCAAATTAAAGGTCTCTGAGCCTAGTTTCTAAAACATCAAACCTCTTATCAATCTGACATCGAAGCAAAATATTATGCTCATTTTATCGCGGACTGTCCGGACATAAGCGGGTTATGGGTGTGGGTCGGGTCTGGGTGACTTTATAAGGAATACCCATTCCCAAACTTCATTTCATTTCTCCACAATTTCCAGAATTGGTAAGATCTCATCCCCTTCTCTCTTCTCCTTAGGTGTCTTGCAAATTATAGGAAAATTAAGACATCAAACCATCTCCAAACATCAATTCCTTTTTGGATTGTGATTTTTGAGGCTATAGAGAACATGGTGGGGGAGTTGTATCATCAAAAAATGGCTCAGAATTGGTCACTATAAAGAAGAAGAGAATTTGGGAAATAGGTTTTCCATTTAGTTAAAGCTTCTAAATATTAAAGAAAGTATTCTATCTTTCAATTCATAAGAAACCTTTGAGTTTGCATCGAATTGAGTTTGTAGTAGTTGTTGTTGTGTTCTTGTTAGGTTGTTGATGAATTGGTAATTTACCAACTCATCAGACTTTTAAAGATGAGCTATTGCTTGATTATAAAGTCATTTAGGAGGATTTTATGCTCCTTCTCTTTTGTTTTTGTAGGGATTCAATTTAAAGAGAGAAAACAAGAAATTGAACAAAAACATGAAGTCTGAAGAATGGGACCGGCGAAACGCCGGCCAAATGCAAGAGCATACTGGTGAGAAGTTGTCACGACCTGAACATATGCCCGAATCAAGACACGGGACAAAGAACCCCGAGAGGCTCCAAGTCGACCCATGGCATGAACATAACATCTAAGCTCAACATTTTAAATATAGAAGTTTAACATGTAACATAATGGAAGTCTGAAAATATAATAACATCGAATAACTGAATACGTAGCACAAGTCTGAAGCTGAATACGTATTATGTATGATAAGCTTCTAGTACTGACGAGTTGATGTGACAAGACCCCAACTAACTCACTAAAGTATGAAACTCAAAATACTGAATATAACTGATAAGAAGGACCCTCAAAAGATGAGGACTCACCAACTTTGATTAGGAGATGCTAACATTGAAGATCTGGCTAGCGGCGGGACTGAGCCTGTATCATGAAATGATACAACATAGAGTTTTTAGTCAGTACGTGAAATGTACTGAGTATGCAAGGTAAGTAAAACTGCTAAGTACGTAAAATCAGAGATCATGCATATCATAAACATTTCATCATAAGAGTCTGAGAGTAGGGCTTGCATGCTATAATCTGAAAAAATGACTTAAACATAACTGAATATCATAACTATGAAAATATTAACTATGAACACGATCACAAATATATCCAAATACGGCTTGAACACCCTATTAATCAAATCCATAAAAGCTGTAGGAGCATTTGTTAGTCCATAATACATAACTAAAAACTCATAGTGACCATATCGAGTCCTAAAGGCTATCTTCGAAATGTGACTCTCACGAACCCTGAGCTGATGGTATCAAGATCTGAGGTCTATCTTTGAGAAACACTTAACACCCTGAAGTTGGTCAAACAAATCATCAATCCTGGGAAAGGGATACCTTTTCTTGATGGTAACCTTGTTCAATTGCCGATAATCAATGCACATCTGAAGAGAACCATCCTTCTTTCGGACAAAAGGCACCGGTGCACCCCACGGGGATTTGCTAGGTCTAATGAAACCCTTGTCTAAGAGATCCTTCAACTGTTCCTTAACTGCTTTAGCTCAGTTGGAGCCATTCTATAAGGGGAAATAGATATAGGTTGCGTATCTTGAAGAAGGTCAAAACCAAAATAAATCTCCCGCTCGGGAGGAATTCCCAGTAAATCATTCGAAAACACTTCTGGATATTCACACATTACAGGAGTTGACTAAATAGTCGGGCTTTCAGATGTAGCATCCTTAACCAAAACTAGATGGTACACGAAACCTGTAGAGTTCATTTTCGTAGACCTAAGGTAGGAAATGAAACGACCTATAGGCATAGCTGAACTACCCTCCCACTCTAGGATTGGTTCACCCAAAAATCAAAACTCTACCGCACGGGTTCTATAATTTACTGAGGCATGAAATAGATGTCACCAATCCATACAAAGGATAACATCAAAGTCTTTCATGGCGAGCTCTACTAAATCACCTGAGGTGACTTTCTAAAGGACCTTGACAGGGAAATTTCTATATACCCATCGAGCTATAACTGAATCACCAACTAGAGTAGAGACTGAGAAGGGTTCTTATAGGATTTTAGGACTGACTCCGAAACTACTAGCAACATAGGGCGTCACAAAAGATAAGATAGCCCTTGTATCTAACAATGCATAATACATCAAGGTGGAATACTCGTAACATACCAGTGACTACATCTGGGGTGACCTCATACTCTTAACAAGATGCTAGGGCATAGAATATGTTCTGGTGCTAACCACCCCCCTGCACTAGTGGATGCACCCTGCTGAACTAAGCATGCCAGTGGGGCTATTGAGTTAGTGGCTGGCTCTCGACTCCTATCATGGCACTATCTTGATGATGGGCAATCTATGAGCATGTGTCCGAGCTTCCCACACCCGAAACAAGCTTCTGAACCGGCTAAACACTAACGGCGCATCTCCGACCACACCTGCTGTACCTCTAGAATGCTGGACTCTGCGGGTCTGCTACCCTGACCTCTAGAGCTTGATGCTCTTCCCCTCTAGTTGCACCTAGATCTGTATGGCACACTCATAGCTGATGGTGATATGGCTGAAGATCTCTGGTGGGACTGCTGACGGTGCCCACCACCGAGTCCCTATTGGGAGAATCCAAAGCTATCGGTCCTGGCCCTCTTGGCCTCTCTCTCCCGCTCACTCACCTGTACCACCTCTATCTGCTGGGAATATAGAACTATCCGAGGAAAGTCAATATCCTAACGAAGCATCACAATCTGGCAATCTTTGAACAAATAATCTGCTACCCCATGCACGAATCGACTCACTCGAGCTCTCTGATCTGTCACCATCTCAGGTGCATACTTGGACAAGCGAGTGAACTCCAAAGCGCACTCCTGAACCGTCATGTTAGCTTGCCTTAGGCTCACAAACTCAGCTGCTTTAATCTCCCTCATCTCACAAGGGAAGAATCGATCCAGGAATGCAGTATGGAACTCATCCCAACCAATTGGGCCTGCTCCTACTGTCCTGCTATACTTCCACTACCTGAACCAAATACGTGCAACTCCTTTTAATTGATACAAGGATTAATCTGCGCACTCCTCCCCCATCACCCCCATGATCTGGGTGATGTTCAGAACTTCATTAATAAACTCATGTGGATCCTCGTCCACCTTTGACCTAAGGGACTCTGGTGGGTTCATCCTCAGAAAATCTCTGACTCTCGCCGCTGCCGCATTCCAATTTTGAGGGACATGCACTCCCACCTATTGGATGACCTCGGCGGTCAAAGCCTGAGCTAGCATTTGTGTGGCTGCCATAAACTCTGTGTGGGCAACCTGTTCGGGTTCAAGATCCCTAGGGGCTGGTGGGACCTGCTGGTGTCCATCCCCATTGCCATTCTCATGGCCATTTCCATTTCTATTTCTTATTTCATTAACTCGATGAGAGACATGATTCTGCAAATGCTTATAGCACTAGTTAGAAGGATAGGAATGCATTTTATCGCACGACATAGATCATGAAAAAAGGGAACATTTCCTAAAACATTTCCTACCCTCTTCATCATAAGTATGGCGCGCTTTACACCTATGAAAAATACCCTACTTAACACGGCTTTCAGACACCCTATGACACTTTAAAACCTAGTGGCTCTGATACTAAGTTTGTCACAACCCGAACATAGGCTCAGATCGAGACACGGGAAAAAGAACCACGAGAGGCTCCAAGTCGACCCATGACATTAACATAACATCTAAGTTCAACATTTTAAATGCGGAAATTGAACATGTAACACAACAGAAATCTGAAAATCTGATAACACCGATTAATTAAATACATAAAACAAGTCTGAAGCCGAATACATTTAATATCTGATAAGCCTCTACTACTGACGAGTTGATGGGAAAAGACCACAACTAACTCAATAAAGTCTGAAACTGAAAATACTGAATATAACTAATATGAAGGGCCCTCAAAAGATGAGGACTCACCAACTCTGACTGGAAGATGCTAACTTTATAGATCGAGCTAGCAGCGGGACTGAGCCTGAATTTCTAATCCTGTATCATGAAATGATACAACATAGAGTATGCGGTCAATACGTGAAATGTACCGAGTATACAAGGTAAGTAAAATCGCTAAGTAAAATAAGAGATCATTCATATCATAAACATTTCATAATAAACATGTCGTCCAAAGCCTTGCCAGGGCTAAGGATGCTACCATGATATCGATATCAAGCTGAAGGCCCCTTGGGGGAAGGGGATTCTCACAAGGGAGGTCCCCAATAATCTGAACATACCTATGTTGGCACGTAGTTCTGAGGCACAGGGTTGACTGACCCTTAGCCTACTCGGTGCTAGACACTACTCCTAAAAACATGCATATGCTCTCCATTATATTTCAATGAAGCTGAACCATCATCTAGTGACAAACTTGAATCTTGACATGACATACATATTCTAAAAACATAACATGAATAGCCTTGGCGCAAACCATACCACAAGCTAAACAAGAGTGGGAGTCTAGACTCCAAAATCGTGTGGTAAGCCAATAACACGAAATTTAGATAAATCCTGAAATATACTTGATCATATGGGCTTGCCAAACACTTAAACATGCTTTAAAAAGACTTTTATTACTCAAAACATGAACATAGAAATGAGTAATTTGAAATCATACTTTCATCATGAACATCTCATCATAACTAGAAGAATAGATCATAATCTCATCTTTTCATGAACTTCCATAGATGGGCATCTTATTTGTAAAATTTTAAGGTCATAATTTGTAACTGAAAACATTATAAAACCTGCCCATGAATCATAATTCAACAATAGGAACATGCATACAGAATACCCATGATAGATAGTTAGAGAATTTACAAGTTGGGTTAAAACCCCATATATTCATCAACTTAGAAATCACATGAAATTAAAGAGGGATTGGGCATGGAAGTGGATGTATACACCCATTCATAACCCTACATAACTGGGGAAATCTGATTTCACAATTCTCTTGAAAATCCAAAGTAATTTGGGGAAGAACTTTATGAATCCTAAGCTTGATCACCCTTAGGAACTTCTAGGTTTGCATGCATGGAGGGGAATAGGCTTAGAATGAGATAAACCCTCTTAAAACACAATTGTCTGAGCTTAAAATGTTATAGTTTAGGTCTTCGGAATGTAGAAATTACGGAAAAGCCTTTACTAAATTCGCAGGAAAAATCATACTGCCAGTCCCAATAAGGGACTGGACGAATCGTCATCAAGGACCACGATCGTGGTCTACTCTCGTCGCCAGCACTAGAAGCTTATCATCACTGATCACCACGAGGGACACCATGACACGTGGTGTATCCGAAGGCTCATGGTGACTAGTCATTGGGCGCACTACTAAACCTTCAACATCCAAGTTAAACTCTTTTCCACGGCCAACTTAACGACTCTTGGTGCTGATCACGACTTGTAGCTTTACCCATGGTCAGCCTCCAACCCAAAAATCCAACCAAGACAACCCTTCACTCCACGAGTCACCTAACGACTCATGGTGCACCTCACGGGTCACTAGACGACTCGTCTTGTGACCTAGTATAGAAAATTCTATTTTCTCCGTTTCCACCTTCATATATGATCTTAGGGTTTTCAAGATATTACAAAAGTGGAAAGAAGAAGATGCCCTCAACGTCCTCGTTGAGGGATGCTCTTCGAGACATCTAGTAGTCTCTGACTTGGTCTTCGAATCCTAAGATGAAGATATAGAATGGGGGAATGAAAGAAGAAATTTTAAAAGAAACATTCGAAGGCATTCTCTTAAGCAGTGAAGGGTTGGAAGAGGTGTGTCACGTTAGCAAAGGGTTGGGAACCTACTCCTTTCAACCAAAGAAACTAGATCTTAACATCAAGAATCGGACGACTCCACCATCACAACCATCCATCATTCACCACCGGTCTTAGAGCTTAAACCTTTATCTTCCCATTTGTAGTATGCATATCTAGGGAAAAATGAGATAGTCCCGATGAACATATTACCTAATCTCTATAAATAAAATGTGGAAGAACTTCTGGTGGTCTTGAGGAAGCACATCTGAGTAATAGGGTGGTCTATTGCCGATATCATTGGAATACCACTGGGAATTTGCACTCATAAGATAAACCTTTAGGAAGATTGCATCCCGTCAGTTGAGCATTAGAGGCGTTTAAACCCACCAAAGAAAGAGGTAGTTAAGAAAGAAATAATCAAATGGTTAGATGCGGGAGTTGTATACCCAATAGCTGATAGTAGTTGGGTAAGCCCAGTCCAATGTGTCCCTAAGAAAGGGGGAATCATGGCGGTGCCAAATGAGAAAGATAAATTAATTGCAACATGTCCAGTCATCGGATGGAGGGTGTGTATGGATTACCGTAAGGTGAATTCATGGACCAAAAAGGATCACTTTCTAGTCCCATTCATTGATCAAATTCTAGATCGATTGGCTGGAAAGATTATTACTGTTTCTTGGATGGTTACTCGGGCTACAATCAGATTTCTATTGCCCCAGAAGATCAAGAGAAAACCACATTCACAACTCCTTATGGAACTTTTGCATTTAAAAGGATGCCCTTCGGGCTTAGCAATTCCCCAACTACTTTCCAGAGATGTATAATGTCAATCATTTTAGACATGGTAGTGGAAACTATGGAAGTCTTTATGGATGACTTCTTGATTGTGGTAAATTCATTTGAATACTGTTTGATTCACTTAGAAGAAGTGTTGAAAAGATATGAGGAAATGAACTTGGTGCTTAATTGGGAAAAGTGTCACTTTATGGTAAAAGAAGGTATTGTTCTAGGGCACAAGATCTCTAAGAAAGGGATTGAGGTTGACAAACAAAAAATTAATGACATTGCTCACCTACCCCCGCTAAAGACAGTGAAGGGCATTCGGAGTTTTCTGGGACATGCGGGGTTTTACCTCCATTTTATCAACGACTAAGGTAGCACATCCCTTGTTCTGATTGTTGGATAAAGATGCAATATTCCAGTTTGACGAGGCTTGTATGAGGGATTTCATTAAGTTGAAAGAGAAGCTTGTATCCGCTCCAATCATCACTACACCAGACTAGTCGAAGCGTTTCACATTAATTTGTGATGTTAGCAGCATAGCACTAGGCGAGGTTCTTGGATAGCAGAAGGAAAATATTTTTCACCCCACTTACTACACCAGTAAAGCCCTAAATGATGTGAAAGCAAATTACATAGTGACAGAATAAGAGTTGCTCGTAGTAGTGTTTGCGTTTGATAATTTTGAGCATACTTTCTAGGGACCAAGGTAGTGGTTCACACTGACCATGCTGCACTGAGATACCTGATGACTAAAAGAGAATCTAAACCAAGGCTTATCAGATGAGTCTTCTTTCTCCAAGAATTTGATTTTTAGGTGAAGGATAGGAAGGGATGTGAGAATCAAGTAGATGACCATCTTTCTCGTCTAGAAATAGATGGTAAGCGGGAGAAAAAGGAAGAGATTGATGAGGAATTCCCTGACAAGCATATTTTAACTGCATCCCATGACTTAATACTGTGGTTTGTAGATTTTGCTAACTACTTGACAAGCAACATCACTCTCAAAGGATTAAACTTCCATCTAAAGAAGAAGTTTATGTATAATGTCCAAAAGTTCTATTGGTATTATCTATATATCTTCTGTATTTGTGTGGATGGCATGATTTGCAGGTGTATCCTAGAGGTTGAAATGATTCCAATCCTCAAAGCCTATCATTCATCGCCAGTGGGTGGGCATTATGGGAGTGTGAGCATAGCTGCAAAAGTATTACAATGCGGGTTTTATTGGCCCACTTTATATCATGATGTCCATGACTTCGTTAAGCAGTGTGATCAATGTCAATGAACTAGTAGCATCTCTAGGTGGCATGAGCTCCCTTTGACACCAATTCTTGAGGTGGAATTATTTGATGTATGGGGGATCGATTTCATGGGGCCATTCATTAGCTCTTATGGTAATACTTATGTTCTGGTGGCAGTAGACTATGTATCGAAGTGGTTTGAAGCTATGATGTTTCCTTACAATGAGGGGAGGATGTGATAGCCTTTTTGAAAAAACATATCTTTTCACGTTTTGGCAACCCAAGAGCTATCATTAGCGATATAGGTTCACACTTTTGCAATCGATTGTTCAGCGCCTTGCTTGCAAAGTATGGTGTGAAGAACAAAGTTGCTATTTCTTATCACCCTTACACCAATGGCCAAGTGGAGGTATCCAATCGTGAAATTAAGTCTATTTTGACTAAAACAGTCAATGTTAATAGGATCGATTGGGTAAGGATGCTAGATGACGCTCTGTGGGCCTATTGGAATGCATATGAAAAACCAATTGGAATGTTGTTGTACCAACTTGTATTTGGCAAAGCTTGCCACCTACTGGTGGAACTAGAGCATAAAGTCATGTGGGCCTTGAAGAGTTTCAACCTTGACTAGGAAAAGCCGTACATGGGCGAATACAAAATCTCAATGAGCTGGACGATTTTAGGATGAGGGCTTATAAAAATGTGGCAATATAGAAAACCCGAATGAAGCACTATCATGATCAGAAAATTTTTCAAAGGGAATTTACTCTAGGAGATTCGGTGTTACTTTTCAACTCTAGATTGAGGTTGTTTTCCAGGAAGCTTAAATCTAAGTGGTCGGGCCCCTTTAAGGTGTCCCCAGTTTTTGAGAATGGATCCATTTAACTTTAAAGAGATGATGGGCTAAGATTCATAGTCAATGGTCAATGAGTAAAAAAATACTTAGGATTGTCGGTAGAAATCAACATGGTGGAAATTGCATACCTGGATGAGCCGTAGAAGCAACGACACCTTTCTAATTCCACGACATTAAATAAGGGATTTCTTGGGAGGCAACCAAAGTGTTATTATTCTTGATGCTTTGATGTTTTATTGATTTTTGTTTTGTAGGTAGATTTGATGAAGAAGGAGTTAAAAGAAAAAAAGGGACTGGCGCCGTGAGACCTGCGAAACGCAGTCCTAAAGTGTGAAGCACCGCACCAACACAAGAGGGAGGTAGAAAGCTAAGAATAAAAAGGAGGAAACCAATGAAAAACTAGAAAATCGCCGGTGGAGATCCACAAAATGTCGGCTCTACGCTAGATTAAACTAGTATACCTAGAAGAGGAAATAAGTAATGCGGCTCACCGACGGAACACTGGTAGCAACCCGCAAAACGACCGGTCAACCGCAACAATGAAATGGGCATATGGTGAGGCCACCTGCATTTGAATCCGTTAAATGTTTGTACCTACCGGCGGTCGCAGGTCTAGCATGGGTAGAGGTACGTAATTCTACTTTAAAACTTGACTGACCCGTTGGCCAACTCGACCCAGCTATTTAAAAATACCAAAACCAGTCAAAATAACCCTTTTACATTCCATTAATACCCTCCCTCCACCTTTTAATGTCCCCCATAACCTTTTCACTTTTTCAAATATCCCATTTCACACTTTTCACTTTCCCAACTTCTCTCCTTTAAAACCACCATTAAAACCCACCTTTTCACTACCCAATTACACTCTCTCTCTCTTCATCTTATAAAACCCTCATTTGCATTCTATTATTTTCACTACTTCTCACTCAAACTCTCTCTTGGCAAAAGAAGATCTCACTCTTTGGAAAACACTGTTGGTCAAGTCACAAGCCCCCATCTATGTACTTTTTCTCATAACTCAATTGGTATTTACGTCCTTGCTTTTATCTTTCTGTTGTTGAGAATATGAGTAGAAAAATGAAGCATGCTACATCTGAAAGTTTCCATACCCATTTCCCATTTTGTGATTCTCTTTTGGTTGAATGATTTTTATAATGTGGATATGTTTAGGGTTTGAATAGTTGAATAATGTTGGGAAGGGTACTTATTTGGTAGAATTTCTTATGAAATGATGTGCTTGATATAATGGTTGGGGGTGAAGTCTGAGTAACCTCGAGTGCTTAAAATACACGATTTGCCCTATGATAGATTGGGTGACATCGTTCTTAAGGGAAAATCATCATTTTTCTTTTGTTGTGCTATTTAAGTAGGTAGCCAATCATGAGATGGTGTGTTGAGTGAGGATTGAATTTGAGAGAATTGTCCTTCAACTTCTTTGGGCTGTGATATTTTGGGTGGCGTTTCACCTGCGAGCTGGCAGTCAGGCCTGGCTAAACATCGGCTAAAGTGCAGGTGAGGGTGTGAGGCTTCAGGACACTTCTCAGCACCTTGATTTCACCGGTGCTTCACGGATCATGATCGGTGAAATGCCAGTGTAGCGGTGATATTCCTCACCTCATCACAAGCCGGCGTTATAGCTGCATTTCACGGGCCTCAACCAGCGTTTAGCAGCTGTGCCGCCGGTACTGCTGGTGCATGATTCTAACATTTTACTTTGTTATCATCCAATTTTCATATTTTTTATTTCTAACTTAGTTTAGCTGTCTCTTTTAGTTTCATATTATTCAAAAAAAACCCAAAAGAGAAGTGTGTGGCACTAACATTTGTTTGCAGCATCATGTCCACCTCTTGACAACGTGGCAAAGGGAAAACACCAATAATTGATGACACAGCTCCAGGAGCAGAGTTCGATGAGGAAAAGAAGATTGATAAACCCGTTTTGGGCTCAATAAGATGAAGACTATTATGTACATTGTATGGAGAAATGGTCTATCGCTACAGAAGCTCGAGTTGAGGTTGACTCCTGCAAGGATTACTTTCTAGACATTTATTACCAATTTCAATTTGCAATTAGGAGCCCTTCACAATTCCCTTGGATCCTTATTTTTATGAGTTGGTGTAGGAGTTTTGTGCCTCTTATAGGACATGAAAGGACATATTGAAGTATAAAGGTAGAGTTGATAAGATTCCATGTTTATCGTCTATGCTGATACGGGGCCAAGAAGTTCCATCACTCTAGATGAAATGTGCTGATACGGGGCCAAGAAGTTCCATCACCCCAGATGAAATCAACTTTATTTGTTAGGCTGACCTAGTGTGTCCAAGTCAAGATTTCAAAAGAAAATTGGACAACAAAGATGATCAGTTTGAGTGGATGGCTGAGATAATTGTTGTGGGTCAACCACATTGGGTTGTAACAAAGGGCATGATTCACTAACATGATTTCAAATTTGAAGCATGAATGTGGTTTGATATAGTATGTGCCCATATCATTCCCTATAAAAACACAACTCATGTTCCCATTGAGACCGCAATCCTGGTGGCTTGCATCATGGATCGTAGGCACATAAATGTGGGGGAGATTATTGCTAAGCAATTCAAGAGGAAGGCCAGGCAAAAAGCAACTTTTATTCCCTATCCTGTTCATCAGTCTGCTTTGCCTTCATGCAAATAGTTCTCTGTTCAGGCCATTGGACAAAACAGTGAGGGTTGGAGGAATGATTACTTTGGCCACCAAGACAGACAAGGATGCCCCAAGTTCAAAGCGTCCGAAGTTGACTATGGAACCAACAACTCCCTCACCTTCAGTATGTCATGAATATGTAGCAGTTTCGCCACCAACCAATAGGGATCCCTCATCACTAGCAAAGGGCATTCTGAAGATGGCGTATAAGGCCAAGCCCATGATGTTCAATTATTAAAATTGGCAAAGGCAATTCCCTCTATGATTCAACAAGCCATCAAAAGACAATGAGACATCTGATTGACAATTGGGGGGCCTATGTGCAAGAGTTGATATGTTGGAAAATGAAGTGGTGTCCATAATGAAAGAAATTGACAGATGTAAGGAGATGCTGTCACCAAAAAGTATTAATCTGAATACATCGGCCCTTGAGGAAGCTCAACCAGCAACTAGCAGAAGTGTACCAGATGACTAGTGTGTAGGCTATGAAAACCCGTCTGAATTGAAATCCGATGAGGAAATATACCACAGCAGACCACCCCGCCCTAGAATGCGAACTTTCTATGAAGTGGATCCATCTTGGTGGCCACCAGGTGGATGGGACTTTCTATCATGAGAATAGAACTCTTCCAGAACACTGGGAAGTATCCTTATTGGGCCAACCACTCACACTTCCACCTGACCCACTGATGCCCTCCGCATCTGAGACTGCTTTATAGCATTTTGATGAGGTCACCTATTGTAATACCCCCGAAGTTCCTAAGACTAGAATCAGGATTTGGGAATGTGATCAGCAAAAAAATGCTTTAAATTGACTCAGGGTGACTCGTGGTAAGAGTCCTGGGAAGGAACAATGAATCACAGCAGTTGTCATGAAGAAGACCTAGAGTCGAGGGTCAAGACCATGAGTCACACCATGAGTCATGGTATATGGGTAGGACTCATGGTCAGGGTCGTGGGGGAGATGAAGTCATGAGTGATTTTACGACTTGTGGTAGGGAACCACGAGTCATGGGATGAAGTCATGGTGAGAATCCAGTAAGTTTCCAGGTGGCCAGTGGTGATCACGAGTGGCGACCACGATTCGTTACTTCAGTGTACGACTTGTGGTGAGGCCCATGATGACTGCCAGTGTTAAATTTCTAGATTTTTCATTGAGGGTATTTTTGTAAATCTTAAGCTCTAAGGTCCTAAACTACGTCATTTTAAGCTCAGTTAGAAGGGTTTTAAGAGTACTTAACCTATCATAAGACTTTCCATTCCATGCATGCAAGTTTAGATTGTTCCATTGGAGATCAAGCTTGAGAATTCCCCAATTCCTTCTCAAATTCCTTTGGGATTTCAAGGGAGAATGTAGGATCAGATTACCTAGGTATGTAGCATTGTGAATGAGAGTTCCTCTACACTCTCATTC
>JACEIK010003039.1:77653-91767 GCA_018107945.1 Datura stramonium | reverse complement strand
TCCAGTATTAAAGAAATTTGATAATTTTATAGGGTATTTTAACCCAAAATTTATGGAATTCTCTTTGATTTGATTATGGGTCAATTCCCTTAAGGGTCGAAATGTTGTTTTAAGATCTATGGAAAGATTTTATATTTAAATTGATTACAACTTTTATTATTTCAAATTCAAGTCAATCTTTGCCTAATTATGCAAAGCTTCATGAAAAGTCAAGTAACGATTCTATTATAATTTTAACCTTCCTAACCCTAAATTATGAAATTTTGATTTGTGATATGATTTCTCTTCAACTACTCTTAAAGGATTTATGAATGTCAAGTATATGAATTTTCTACAAGTATGCATGTTCTTCATGATTTATAAATTTATGACTTTTGGCTGACTCACGGGCCTTATTCATGGCTAATCATGTATTTCAAGTATGATTAAGCATGTTATGATTTATTTGGCTATGAACTTCATAAATGATTTCACAATTACGATATGAGCCTCATGTGCGTGTTTTTTTGGAGCAGTGTCTAGCACCGAGTAGATCCGGCGTTCAGGTAAACCCCATGGTCTCAGAGATACATGAAACTGTAGGTATATACATGTGTTTTTCGATCCCCTTTGATACTACATCATGCATGTCCCTTTCCGCCAAGCCTGAGACGGCTCTGCCCACTTGAGCGAAATAATTGGGGCATCATGTAAGCTCTATCATGATGGTGTCGGTTAAGAAGAGTTCTCCCATTGTTCCTCATGATTTATGCATTGTTATGCTTATGTTACTTTGGCTCAAGTTATGTTTTTATAAGGTATGTCTTAAGACTGATTATGATTGGTTTGAAAACCTTGAGCCCTAATGTTTATATTATGATATTTACTTCATGTTTATGATGTCTTACTCTTATGAACACATGTATTTTAGCTGTCCGTTTTTACTCACCTTGCATACTAAGTACAATCCATATACTGACCGCATACTCTATGTTGTATCATGAAATGATACAAGTGTGAGGGATCAGTCTCTACCACACCATTAGTCCTGCTTTTCTCTCAGACCTGTTTAGCCAGTGTTGTTGAGTCCTCATCCTTCAAGGACATTCAGTTATCCATTGTTATGTTATTTTAGTTACAGATTTTTGTCGAGCTTATTGGGGATGCTGTCCCATCATCTCATCAATTATGTTAGAGGCTTTCAAGATAATATGTAGAAAAATCAGCTCATCAGTTTTGATTCTGTGTTAGATTGATATGTATACAGAATACCACTTAAGAATGTTTTGATATATCAGTTTCTACTTGTGGTATGCTCTTAGCCTCTATGTTCATGCCATGGGTCGACTTGGAGCTTCTCGAGGTTCCTTGTCCCATGTCTCTACCCTAGCCTATGTTCAGGTCGTGACAAATCTTGTATCAGAGCATTAGATTTTGAATTGTCCTAGGGTGTCTAAAAGACACGTTCAATAGAGTCTTTTTCATGGGTGTGAAGCACGCACACTTATGACGAAGAGCCTACGAATGTTTTAGGAAATTTCCCTTCTTTCATGATCTATGTCATGTGATGAAATGTGTCTCTCTCCTTCTAACTCATGCTATACACATTTGAAGAGTCATGCCTCTGCACTGAGTTAATGGAAGGAGAAACGAAAATGGAAATGGCCATGAGAATGGCAATGGGAATGGGCACCAGTAGGCCCCACCAGCCTCCAAGGATCATGTGCCTGAGTAGGTTGTCCATGTAGAGTTTAGGGTAGCCAACCAAATTTTGGCACAAACATTGACCACCCAGGTCAACCAACTGGTAGTAGCGCATGTTCCCCAAAACGGGAATGCGGCAACAACAAGAGTTAGGGACTTTCTTAGGATGAACCCTCTGGAGTTTCTCGGATTGAAGGTGGACGAGGACCCATATGAGTTTGTTAATGAGATCTAGATGATCACCCAAATTATTGGGGTGACAGGGGAGGAGTGCATAGACCTATCCTCTTATCAATTGAAAGGGGTTGCATATATCTGGTTCAGACAGTGGAAGGATAGCTGAGCAGTCGGAGCGGGTTCCATTGGTTGGCATGAGTTCCTTACCGTATTCCTAGATTGGTTCTTTCCCCATGAGATGAGCAAGATCAAGGCAGCTGAGTTTGTGAAACTTTGGCAGAATAATATGACAGTCCAGGAGTATGCTTTAGAGTTCACCCTCTTGTTAAAATATGCACCAGAGATGGTGGCTGATCAGAGAGCTCGAGTGAGCAGGTTTATGCATAGAGTTGTGGACTACCTGGTCAAGGATTGTAGGACAACTATTCTTCATCAGGGCATCAATTTTCCTCGATTTTTTATGTACGCCCAGCAAATAGAGGCCGTGCATTTTAGAGAGAGAGGCCAAGAGGGCTAGGACAGATAGTTATGGGTTCTCCAAGCAGAGATCAGGGGGTGTACATCGTCAGAAGTCCCGTTAGAGGCCATTAGCTTTAGTGCCATCATCAGCCAGTGCTCCATCTAGATCTCTAGGTGACAATAGGAGCAGAGCATCAGGTTTGAGGGGACAGAGAAGATGCAGGTAGAGCGTACCTTTTCGTTCTGTTTTGGTAGTGTGCAAAGAATCACATAGGGGAGTGCTTGATTGGATCAGATATCTTCTTTGGGTGTGGTAGATCCGAGCACAGGCACCGATAGTATCCATTGTCCAGGCAAGGTAATGATAAGGGCGATTCTTAGACTACTAGTTCAACAGCAGCACGAGCACGCCCAGCTCAGCAAGGGGCATCCACTAGTGTAGGTGGTGGTCGGTGCCAGAATAGGTTTTATGCCCTTGCATCTCGTCAGGAGCAGGAGACTTCACTAGATGTGGTCACTGGTATATTACGAGTATTAAACTTTGATGTATATGCATTGTTAGACCTAGGGGATACTTTATCTTTTATGACATCCTATGTTGCTAGTACTTTCGAAGTCAGTCTCGAAATCCTATCAGAAGCCTTCTAAATCTCTACTCTAGTCGTTGATTCAGTTATAGCTCGATGGGTGTATAGAAATTGCACTGTCGCTGTCCTTCAGAAAGTCAACTCAGCATATTTAGTAAAGCTATCCACGATGGATTTTGATGTTTCCTTTGGCATGGATTGTCTACATGCATGTTATGCCTCAGTAAATTATAAAACCTGTACAGTAGACTTCTGGTTCCTGGGCGAGCTAGTCCTAGAGTTGAAGGGTAGTTCAGTTGTGGATGTAGGTCGATTCATTTTCTACCTTAAGGCCAGAAAGATGATCTCTAAAGGTTGCGTGTACCATCAAGTTTGGGTTAAAGATGCTACATCTGAAACCCCGACTATCCAGTCAGTTCTGTAGTGTGCGAATATCAAGAAGTATTTGTAGATGAATTACCGGGAATTCCTCCTAAGCGGGAGATCAATTTTGGTATTGACCTTTTTCCCGATACACAACCTATATTCCTCCTTACAGAATGGCTCCAGTTGATTTAGAGGAGTTGAAGGAGCAGTTGAAGGATCTCTTAGACAAGTGTTTCTTAGACTTAGAAAATCCCTGTGGGGTGCACTGGTACTCTTTGTCCAGAGAAAGGATGGTTCCTTTCGGATGTGCATTGACTACCGGTAGTTGAACAAGGTCACTGTCAAGAACAGGTATCCCCTCCCTAGAATTGATGACTTGTTTGACCAGCTTCAGGGTGCCAAGTTTTTTTTCAAAGATAGACCTTAGATCCGGATATCATCAGCTTGGGGGTAGAGAGAATAACATCCCAAAGGCAGCTATCAGGACTCGGTATGGTCACTACTAGTTTGTAGCTATGTTTTTTGGACTAACAAATGCTCTTGCATCTTTATGGATTTGATGAACAGAGTGTTCAAGACGTATTTGGACATGTTCATGATTGTGTTTATAGATGACATTCTCATATACTCTCCGAGCGAGGAGGAGCATGCCTCTCATTTGAGGGTGGTGCTACAGAGTCTTAAGGATCACCAGCTCTATCCTAAATTCAGTAAGTGTGAGTTTTTGTTAAAATCGGTAGCAATTTTGGGTCATGTGGTGTCAAGTTAAGGGTGTATAGGTGGATTCTCAAAAAATAGAGGCTGTGAAGAATTGGCCTAGACCAATGAGTCTGTCGGATATCAGGAGTTTCTTGGGCTTGGATAGTTACTACAGGAGGTTCGCTAAAGAATTTTCATCCATTGCAGCACCATTAACTAAGTTGACCCATAATATTTCAACGGTTGAAGGCCTGTGAGAAGAGCTTCTAAGAGTTGATGACTCGACTCACCTCAGTACCAGTGTTGACTCTACTTGAGGGTACCGATGGGTTTGTGGTATATTGTGACGCCTCATGGATCGGTCTTGGTTATGTATTAATGCAGCATGGTAAGGTTATAGCCTATGCTTCCAGGCATTTGAAAGACCATGAAAAGAATTGCCAACTCATGACCTCGAGTTGGCAATGGTAGTATTTTCCATGAATATTTGGAGAAACTATCTGTATGTGGTCCATGTGGATGTGGTTATGGACCACAAAAGCCTACAGTACGTGTTTACCCAGAAGGATCTAAATCCACGTCAAAGAAGGTGGTTGAAGCTTCTTAAGGATTATGATATGAGCGTCCTTTACCATCCAGGCAAGGCCAATGCGCTGACAGATGCTCTTAGCAGGCTTTTATGGAGAGTGTGTCCCATATATATGAGTAGAGAAAAAAGTTAATGAAGGATGTGCATCGGCTTGCATGACAAGGAGTTAATCTTGTTGACTCGAAAAATGGTGGTGTCATTGTTCAGAATGGATCAGAATCTTCCTTGGTGACCGAAGTCAAGGCTAGGCAGGACGAGGATCTTATTCTAGTAAAGTTGAAGGAAGCTATTCAGAATCAAACGGTGGAGGTTTTCTCCCAAGGGGGAGATGGTGTATTACAATACTAGGGTCAATTGTGTGTTTCGAGTGTTGATGACTTGAGGGAGTAGATGTTACATGAGGCTCATGGTTTCAGATATTCAATAAATCTAGGTGCCACCAAGATGTACCGTGACCTATGGGAAGTCTATTGGTGGAATGGCATGAACAAGGACATAGTAGAGTTTGTGGCTTAGTTTCCGAATTGTCAATAGGTGAAAGTTGAGCATCAAAGACCTGGAGGTGTGCTTCAAGAAATTAGTATCCCTACTTGGAAGTGGGAGGAAATCAATATGTACTTCATTATAGGGTTTCCTCGTACTCGTCGACAGTATGACTTCATATGGGTGATTGTAGACAGGTTGACCAAAGCAGCTTATTTCCTACTGGTCAAGACTACTGACTAAGCAGAGGATTATCTAAGTTTTACATTCAGGAGTTAGTGTGGTTACATGGAGTTCCCTTGTCCATCATATCACATAGAGGTATTCAGTTTACCTCCCAGTTTTGGAGAATGTTTTAGAAGGGACTTGGTACTCAGGTCAAGCTTAGTACAGCTTTTCACCCGCAAACAGACAGTCAGGCTAAACGGACCATTCAGACTCTTGAGGATATGTTGAGAGCGTGTGTGATTGATTTCAAGGGTAGTTGGGATGATCATTTGCCTCTCATCAAATTTGCATATAACAATAGTTATCGTTTCAGCATTCAGAAGGCTCCATTTGAGGCTCTTTATGGGTGGAGATATAGATCGCCCATTGGTTGGTTTGAAGTTGGTGAAGTTACATTGATAGGACCGAATTCAGTTCATTACACTATGGAGAAAGTTCAGCTTATAAGGGAAAGGTTGAAAATAGCATTTAATCGCCAAAAGTCCTATGCGGATGTGAGGAGGAGAGAACATGAGTTTGACGTTTATGATTGGGCATTTTTGAAGGTGTCTCCCATGAAGGGAGTGATGAGGTTCAGAAAGAAGGGGAAACTTAGTCCCCATTATGTCGGCGCGTACCGGATTATGAGACGTGGGGGAAAGGTGGCCTATGAATTGGAGTTGCCCTCAGAGTTGGCTTCAGTATATCCCATTTTCCATGTGTCTCTTTTAAAGAAGAGAATGGATGATCCGGCTTTGATTATTCCGGTGGAGAGTGTACATGTGAAGGATAGGCTTAGCTACAAAGAGGTTCCGATTGAAATACTTGATATCGTTAGGTTCGAAAGCTAAGAAATAATGAAGTAGCTTAAGTAAAGATTTTATGGAGAAATTAGTATATTGAGGGAGCTACGTGGGAAGCTGAAGCAGAAATGATGGATAAATACCCACGTCTATTCCCTTCCAGTTTAGTTCCAGCTTGAGGTACCAGTTTCCTCCTTAGTACTCTATCTAATTTTATGTTCAGTCTATGTGTTCCAATTTCTTTCATGTCAGTGCATGTATGTATGTGATTCATGAATTCAGTTCAGTCATATGTTTCAGTTCAAAGTGAGTCACTCCATCAATTTTCAGCCTTAGATGTTTAGTATATGGGATAACTGGTTTTCCCCAGTGCTTCAATGTGTATAACCCACATTCAAGAATGAATGTTCCCAAGGGGGAGATAGTGTAATACCACGAAAGTCCCTAAGACTAGACTCAGGATTTGGGAATGTGATCAGCAGAAAATTCTTGAAAATGACTCTGGAAAACTCGTGGTACGAGTCGTGGGAAGGAACAACGAACCATAGGAGGAGTCATGAAGAAGACCTGGAGTTTAGGGTCCAGACCACAAGTCACACCACGGGTCTTGGTATGTAGGTACAAATCGTGGTCAGGGCCGTGGGGGAGATGAAGTCATGAGTGATGTTATAACTCGTGGTAGGGAACGACGAGTTGTTGGATGATATCATGGTGAGAATCTAGTAAGTTTCCAGGTGGCTAGTGGTGATCACGAGTTGCGACCATGAGTCTTTACTACAGGGTACGACTTGTGGTGAGGCCCATGATGACTAGCAGTGTTCAATTTCCAGATTTTTCATTAAGGGTATTTTCATAAATCCTAAGCTCTAAGGTCCTAAACTATGTCATTTTAAGCTTCGTTAGAAGAGTTTTAAGAGTACTTAACCTATCATAAGCCTTTCCATTCCATGCATGCAAGTTTAGAGTGTTCCATTGGAGATCAAGCTTGAGAATTTTCCAATTCCTTCTCCAACTCCTTTGGGCTTTCAAGGGAGAGTGTAAGATAAGATTACCTAGGTATGTAGGATTGTGAATAAGAGTTCCTCTTCACTCTCATGCCCCATTTCCCCTCTATGTTTTTGATATTCAAGTATTAAAGAAATTTGATGATTTTATAGGGGTTTTAAGCCCAAATTTATGGAATTCTCCTCGATTTGAAATATGGGTCAATTCCCTTCATGTTCTAAATATTTTTTTAATATCTATGGGCAAATTTTATATTTAAATTGATTAATATTTTTATGATTTCAAATTCAAGTCTATCTATCCCCAATTATGCAAAGCTTCATGAAAAGTCAAGTAATGATTCTATTATAATTTTAACCTTCCTAACCCTAAATTATGAAATTTTGATTTAAGATATGATTTCTCTTCAACTACTCTTCATGGATTTATGAATGTCAAGTATATGAATTTTCTACAAGTATGCATGTTCTTCATGATTTATGAATTTATGACTTTTGGACGACTCACAGGCCTTATTCATGGCTAATCATGTATTTCAAGTATGATTAAGTATGTTATGATTTATTTGGCCATGAACTTCATAAATGATTTCACAATTACGATATGGGCCTCATGTGCATGTTTTTTTGGAGCAGTGTCTAGCACCGAGTAGATCCGGCATTTAGGTAAACCCCATGGTCTCAGAGCTACATGCCACCGTAGTTATATACATATATTTTGGGACCCTGTGATATCACATCATGCACGTTCCTTTCCTGGCAAGCCTGGGATGGCTCTGGCCACTCGAGTGAAATAGTTGGGCATCATGTAAGCTCTATCATGATGGTGTCGGTTAGACGAGTTCTCCCATTGTTCCTCATGATTTATGCATTGGTATGTTTATGTTACTTTGGCTCAAGTTATGTTTTTGTAAGGTATCTCTTAAGACTATGATTATGACTAGATTATGAATGGTTTGAGAACCTTGAGCCCTCATGTTTATATTATGATATCTACTTCATGCTCATTCTTTCCTACTCTTATGAACTCTTATATATTTTAACTATCTGTTTTTACTTACGTTGCATACTCTGTACATTTCAAGTACTAACTGCATACTCTATGCTATATCATTTTATGATACAGGTCCGAGGGATCAGTCTCAACCACATCATTAGTCCTACTTTCCTCTCAGACCTGTTTAACTGGTGTTGGTGAGTCCTCATCCTTCGAGGACATTCAGTTATTCAGTGTTATGTTATTTCAGTTATAGACTTTTGTCGAGCTAGTTAGGGATGCTGTCCCATCAACTCATTAGTTATGTTAGAGGCTTTCCAGAAAATATGTAGAAAAATCAGCTTGTCAGTATTGATTCTGTTTTAGATTGGTATGTATGCAAACTTCCACTTAAGCATGTTTTGATATATCAGTTTCCGCTTGCTATATGCTCTTAGCTGCCATGTTCATGCCATGGGTCAACTTGGAGCCACATGGGGTTCCTTGTTCCGTGTCTCTATCCGGGCCTATGTTCGGGTCGTGGAACCTACTCATGGATCCCTCATTCCCCTCGCTAGATCCTTTAGCGAGTGTTCTTGCACTTTCTTGTTCTTTTTTTGTACATTGAAGACAATGTAATCTGTTAGTTGGGGATGGGGGTGTTTTCTCTTCTAATTGGATTATGTCTACCTTGTCGAGTTTTGGATATCGATGAAAATCTTTTGTTGAGTTGTTAGTGCAAATGATGGATTGTTTTAAATTGAAAAATGTTGTTGATGTATGTTTTAATTATCGTCTTTGTTCATAGTAGTCAGTAAATAAACTTCAAGGGTTTTCTTTATGTCACTGTTCTTTCTCAAGGAGCAATTTTCTTTTTATTTTATTTTATTGTCGAACCGGATGGCATTTTTCAATGATGGATTGAGAGGCGACTTTCATAAGGGAACATTCTTAGTTTAGAGTTCTTTTTGAGTCAATGATTGCAATTGCTTCTGAGAGATACCACTAGAAAATTTTCTTAAATGGCATGGCTATTAGAAAGATGAATTTTGAGAAAGAAAGGGGTATTTGAATGTGAAAGTTGAGTACTTTTTTGTCATAAGTTACAAATTCTTTCATTGACTTCTTAATTCACATGCTATCTTGTTTTAGGACTCTTGATGTGGTGATGAAAATGGTGTGAACCCCTTTGAGGGTGATGCTTTGTGGGAAAGGTTTAGTTTAATTCTCTTGCATTAACGATTGTCTATTACTTTCCCCAAGTGTGACTCAAGCTGAAATCCTAGATGTAGATGTACTTGGAAGATGATTTTAGGATTTATTTTGATGGCTACTTTACCCATATGACCTCCTTTAACATGAATCCTTGCTAGAAAATGTTGAGCCTTTAAGCCTTTTCCTTGAAAACCACATTACAAGCCTATTACCCCTTTTGTAATACCTCTTTGGAACCCATACTCCCTAGTGATAGTTGTGAGAAGAAATGCAAAAATAATGCTTGAAGTCCCAAAAGTATGGGACTACAAAAGGGAAAGATTAGGAAAAATCCTAAGTTTAGGTATTGCAAAAAGGAAATGGGAAAAATGATGTGAACTTCAATGTTATGTAGCACCACATTATGAAAAGAATGAATTATTTGGGTGAAAAGAACCAAATTGTAGAAATGTGCTGCCTCTTGCTTAAATGAGATGAAAAGTGGTAATTAAGGAGAGATAAGGAAGACTCTTGTTTCAAAAGTGAAAATGTTGTGCAAGGAGAGATAAGGTAACGGTGATCTCAAAAGAAAATGGAATATGCAATAAGATTCAGAAAATGGGCATTAGGGAGGTTCTAGTCACTAGAACTTAAAAGTCATCCTACCTTTACCCCTAGACTTCATCATAACCGCTAAGTCCTAATTCATTTTAAGTGTAGAAACTCTACATTAGTGGCGAGTCACACGAAGTGCAAGCCTATGGGTAAAATTATGTGCATGAGAATTTTTTTGTGAGAGTGATGGTACTTGTTTCATTCTTTAATCCGTTGAATGTGAACTTCTTGATAAATAAATGGGATTCTTTCTTGATGTAAGTAGCATCACCTCCTTGGGAAACATGCTTGCACATGCCAAAAGATGTGATTGAGACAAGAATGTAGTGAGCATAAAGGAAAACTTTGAATGTGAAATTTTTAATGACTTAAGATGCTATATAAGCTTTCTGTGATCAACCATGCCCCTTATTTTGAATGAAGGAATCAACTGCGAATCATGCCAATTGATTGTGGTCATCTCTTGAAGCATTTGCATATAGTGTTGATTCTCCTCTTTTCCTTTGATTTGGTGAGAGATCTTTGGGTTGTCTGAGGTGTAATGGTCCCCTGTGCATAATCTCATATAAAATGACATGCTTACTCCTATGGTTCATCAGTAAAGAATTGCCTTGCTTGAGGACAAGCAATGGTTCAAGTTTGGGGATTTGGTGTGTTGGTAATTTATCAACTCATTAGGCTTTTAAACATGAGCTTTTTCTTTATTATCAAGTCATTTAGGAGGATATATACTCTTTCTCTTTTTCTTTTGTAGGCATTCAATTTAAAGAGAGAAAGCGAGAAATTGAACAAAAGCATAAAGTCTGAAGAATGGGATCAGTGCTCCATCGTATGGGATCGGTGAAACACTGGCCATACGTAGGAGCATATTGTTGAGAAGTGGAAGGTGCACTAGAGGAACACGGGTCAGCACCTGTAAACTGCTGGTGTCAACGTTGGCCAGATTGCAAAGTCATAGGCCCCAATAACAACATAGCGGCGCCCCGCAGATGGGCACCGACAAAATGCTGGTGACTCGCAAGTGAGGCTGTTTTCAGGAAGTCAAAATCATCTAACATGAGATTTGAGGTGCATTTTTTACCTATTTCTGTACAATCTCTAGAAAGTACTGAATATTCCATTCCATATTTGTAGAGTCACAGAGAGAAATATTGAATAGCTTTTCTTCTTCTTCTTCTTCCTCAAGGTAAAACCCACTATTGAAGAAAATTTTGAGTTTGTTATTTACTCTTAATGATGAATTTTATGAATTTGTTTGTCAATATGCTTTTGTATTATTTATCTATGAGTAACTAGATATTTTGCTAGGGTCTGTGCATGATTGGAGATAGATTGGATTGGGTATTGCTATATTAATCTTATAATTACTCATTTAGTGTAAATCTTTTTTTCCCATGTTATAATTGAATTACCCATAGTTTCAAATGTGGTTTATGCATACATATTTCATTTTTTCTTGAAAAAGCGAAATTGAATATGGGTGAGAGAGCAATGGTGGGAAATTGGGTCTTGAGTGTGGAGTTGGGCTAGAGATAGCCAAAACCCATATTCATAAACCCATTAGATATTTGAGGCTAGAGATAACTCAAATCTTGTCTAAGCTCTAGTAGATGAATTAGTTGAGGCCTTGGAGTTTGAGAAAACTCGAGGAAAAGAGCACCCAAATGGTTGTAAAAGATCGGGTGTCACTTTATCCACGATTATTTATGCTTATGATTATTAATATGATTTTTTAGTTAATCTCAATCCAATCGAACCCCCATCAATAGCACACCCCTGGCCCTTGCTCATAATTGTTCATTCAATTTGGTTGCCTTGTTCTCTTGATAGTTGATTTTAATTTAAATTGTGATATCGCTTTTTCCCCCAACATTTTTTTATTTTCAATGCATGGATGCAATTTTAGTTCAAGTTAATAGACAAATTTTGTGTTATTCAATTGCTATTCCCTGTGGATTTGACCCCGACTCTTAATTGGGTATTTATATTGCGACAATCGTTTACACTTCCTCCTCACGAGGGGTGGATTTGAATTTCATCAGTTGTGCTACTGGATGGTTTTTGAAAATGGAACAACCATGTCTTTGTGAATTTTGGGGTAGAAATTAGAAGGACTACAAGCCTAAGTTGAGGATTCTTATTGGTTAAGTTGAAATCTACAATACAAGGTATGTAAAGGTGCTCCTTTTTTCTTCAATAGCACGAATTCAAGTTGAGAATTAGCATTGGATTAGATGTGTATGCATAAATGACTCTTAGAACTATCTTTAATCTAAATATGTATAGTGAGGTTGTCTGCTATAGAAATTCCTATGAACACTTAGTTGTGAAATAAAACACATAGAATGCACTATTATTAATATAGTTATTATTTGAGTTTGAAGACCCATGAGCAAACACTATGAGCTCTTATTGAATATTCCATGTTCTTAAAGTAACTAAAACTCCTAATCCATGTTTCCACGTAAGTCAATAGAACTTGTAAGAAATTACTAGTTGAAATGTTAGTTTGAAATGGTATTGAATGGTGAAATATATTGTTAAGATGAATTGTATAACTTGAGAAATGTATTCTTGTTAATGTGTATGGAATGAAGCATATGATGTGGTGGTTGAAATATTAGAAATGAAGTCAAGCTATGATTCTTAAATATAAGGCCTAATGTTGATGAAACATGTGATAAGATGCTACGTTATGCTGATGATGATTGTTAGGAAGACCTTATGAAAAGGGCATTGGTTATTAGCTACTAGATGACTATATTAGGTATGTCCGGAACTATGTCCTAAAAGAAGTTACGTATCTACCACTCGAATTTTCTAATGACTAAAAGCTATCCACTCCTATCATGTGCTAATCAATAAAAAGTTGAGAGTTGACTTCAGAATTCTTGTTATGTATCCAATATGGTTCTTATGTTATATAAGCCTAGGAATCTCCTAGAGATGACTCATCTAAATGAGTATATGTTCATTACTCTATTCAGAAGTCTTATAGGTTATATATCCACAATTATAGCTCCTTTAAGTTATGATTGAGAGCTATCTGAACTCAATGATGATCAAGACGGGATGACGGAAGACCTAATTGCGGAAAGAAGACCAGAACAACCAACGCCAAAATCGGTTGGAACTGGATTCCACATTTTCACTCTCGATGATGTCAATGTTTCGAAATGGCCACAAAGGATCCAAGATTTCTTTACTGGGATGGTAATGAAACACTTGGTAGAGTGAGAGAAATATCTAATCCTGTCAGTGTTCACATCAAGGTTCTCCGGCATCCTTAGAGATTGGTGGATTGCACTAGGGATGTATGACAAGAATACTTTCCTCACGTCCCAAGACTTTTCTTTCAGCATCAGAATCCTGCATAAACTCTTTTGTGGAGATACAGAGAAAAGCTACAAAGATAATTCTTCGAGATAAAATGTGTATCATTCGATAGAGATGTCATTGATATTCATTTCTAGAAGATGGAAAAAATATACTTTGAACTTGGTGGAGACACCTGTTTGAAGCAAGCCTTCGTTTCATCCTTGCCAAAGATGTTAGCAGGACGAACCATGACGATTATTGAGGAAAAGATCGAGTCAATCACAATCCCTCAAGTTGGCTATATAAGGAAAGCAATTTTCATGGCGCTAGAAGATATCTGTACAAAAATATCTGTTCTGAAGCAGATCATGCACAATAATCCAGCCCTTGATAAAGCTTGCAGCAAGACGGACCTAATCACTGGGTCCAGTTTCTCTTTCCATGCTCGAAGGCAAAGTAGATACAAGAAATACAAGAAGTTCAAATGGCCAAAGCCTACTGGAGGAAGATCCAAATACACCAGGCGAACAAAATACTTCAGGAGAAAGCGTCCATGAAGGTTCCAAAAGCATGACAGATGTTTCATCTGTCGCAAGATCGAACACATCGCAATGAACTGTCCTCAAGCTAAAATATCTATCTTGCTTCTTATAGAAATAGAAGAATACACTGATGTCAGGGACAATGATCTGGAATCAGTCCTTTCAGTAGAAGATGAGCTATCAAAGGACATTCTTTTCTCCATGGAAGTATATGAAGAACATGGGCATGACCATTACTATATTTCAGAGGCTGAGGAAATCAACAGAATTATCAATATTACTCGGGTCCAGCTGAACATTTATCTGTCCAAATGGGATAAGCCAATTCAGGTCACTGCATTCATGGATACTAGTGCGACCTCTTCATTGATTAATCTAGCAGTACTTCCTGATGATCAATGGATTTCCCATT
>JACEIK010003039.1:34500-74389 GCA_018107945.1 Datura stramonium | reverse complement strand
GTTGAAGTCGGGTTTCATGGCAACCCGTCCTTCGGGATGTTGAAGCCCAGTCCCCCTTCGTAGGAAAACTATTATGCCTACAATCTCGCCGCCTTGCCCACAGTTTCCTCGCCCTATCTTACCCCATTCGGTATCAGAGCCAGGTTATATAAGTCGTAGTCTCAAAGTCAACATGTTTTTGCATAGTATGACACAAATAGACCCAATATGAGCCTTATTAGCTATAGATTATTTACATGACTTAACTACCAATGCGTCATATTTTTCACGCCGTGAGCCTACACCCTGGACATAACTGGCATTGGAACCATAAGTGGCTCGAGCGAACCCTTGGCCTGGCATACTATTAAAAAACATATTGAAAGATATTACAGAAGCTAAATCATGAACCAACTCATACAAAATAATAAAATAAACTTTCATTAAACTAAAACATAAAGTCATTTAAAAATTGATACAACTAACTAACTGACTCTTTATGAATCCTCTACTAACATATTGAGTACAATTTATCAAGACAAGGCCCTGGTCAACCTTTATGTAATAAATGAACTTCTAAAATTGAACTAGAAATAACTATGTCTCGTGAGTGCAAGGAGGTCCACTAAAGCTGAGGAGGTGGTATCTTAATAGAATGCTTGTTAATGGATCTAAGTGACTATACCTGCATCATAAATTGATGGAACGCCAAATGAAAACAATACATGGAATGTATGGTATGTAAGAAGTTGAGATTGATTAAAACAATACTAACAATTAACAAGATGCTAATTGAGGCATAGATATGATATGAAATCAAGATTATGAATAAACTAAATGGCGAGACTATGTGGCCCGAACTTGTGAAACTAAACGGTAAGGGGAGTTGTATGCATGTGATTATAAAACACACTTTGGAAACTAGAGCCACGAACATAAATAATACTTTAAAACTCTTCTTGAAAACTAAATAATTGGGTAAGCTATATAACTAAAAACATTAAAGCCCGAACAATTGAATAAGCGAAATTTGTTGAAAACATGCGAGTAAGACCCGAGTGCCTAACTATTTGACTCATGCACTAAAGCTGGCATGCTTGAGAGTAGTTGCGGTAAGAATATCATATGCAAAATACCATAAATAAAATTTAGTCAAAATTACTAATATTTTTATTTGGAGAGTTTTTATAACCGACATACGCCATGTGAGTGCACGATGTCCAACCTCGCCCAATTAGGAGAATTTTTGAAGCCTTGCCGAGTTAGAGGATAAGCTGACGTGGATCAATACTAAGCCCTTATTAGGGGCTTAGCGAGAGTCACATGGTGTGGTACGATCTATCCCTACGTTTGTTACGTAGTATCAAGGTATATGTTATCGGGAACACATACCTCGGTGTTAAATAATCCACCCAAAACCATAAATGCTCATAAAATAAATCTTATCAGGAAATGAAATATCTACTTAGAGCTTTCTAGTAGAAAAATCAATGTATATATAGATGTTAGTGAGCCTAGTGCTGGCGAAATGCAAGATTACTGTTGGTGAGCCTCTGTGCTCAAAATTGTGTTTCAAAAACTAATTTTACGTTCTTAAATATTATGTTGAAGCTAAAACTAAAAATCTTTTTTGAAATGTTTTCTATGAAACTAAAGCTACTATATTTATGGAGATAACATATATGGCTAATATCACAAAGCTTTCAAAAATATCACTTCTTGATAAAATGTAAGGGTTCATGGATAGGATGACATTAACCATTAACCAACATATCATAATAGATAGTTATCTCAACATGTATTATAATGGAGTAATAACGTGTAACCCAGTTATAGGAAAAGACCAAATTCCCGAGGCTTTGGGCAAAACCCTACCTTTTAACTTAAACTACAAAACTCAAATTGGAGATATAGGTCATATGAAAGAATAGGCTTCCTCACTATGAATAACCTTTTATACCTTTAGATTCTCCAAATATCAAATAAGAATCTGATCTTCGAAGGAGAAGGACCACAGTAACCTTTCTTGAACCTCGGAGATGAGTTCTCTCAAAAATCCTAGGTTATGACCATAGATTCTTGCTTAGGATACATAATCAATTATTATAATCACTTAAATATTACAAGAGTATGATTACCTTAATGTGCAAAGAGGTATATTCTCTTTGATAGATGGTGGGTCTTGATAGCAATTAACTCTTAAACACTAGAGTGAGTTCTTAATTCTTTCTAGAGATAGGAACATGATTTTGATATTATTAGAATCTAGAAGATACTCTTGGATTTATGTTGTAAGATCATGGGAGGAGAACTCTTATCTTTTTGTTAGAATAATAGAATGAAAATTTCAAATTGGGAACCCTTGGAAACCTTTACATGAAGGAGAAATGGAAAATAAAGTAGTTAAGAAATCGTTCGGGGTATAGGTGGGTCCAACGGTCTTTGGGGGTGCACACATCTCTGCTAGGTAACATCTACGTAATTCGCACACATCTCAGCGGAGTCACCGAGAGAATGAAAGCACACATCTTTTCGAGATCACACGAGAGAATGTTGTGCACAACTCTACTGGGTTGTAGGAGATTCTGGGAACATTTCTTGCTTCTGCCTTCCAATAAAACAATCACATTACGTGTAGAAAAGTCCAAATGATGAACGTTTAATGCATTAGAAACTAGACTTAAAAGATATGTACTTTGGTAGGTCATGGGACATAACTTCGTCATATAATTAGAGGAGCGGTCATTTGAATTTTATCCTTGTAAGAACCTATATGAAAACTGCTTTGGTAGGAAGGCTCTCAACTCTAACTTTGTGGTTGAGGTTCCTTATGACCTTAATTGAATTTAATGCACTTACCACATTGAAATATCTTAAAGGCAGTTTCAATAAGAATTTCTGTTAGTTGGTCTATATACATACCTAGAATGATTTCAATCTTGGCAGAAAGTCATTGGCATTGTAATATCGATTGGGGAGATATTTAAGGGCTTTACCAACGATATGGTGCATATGTGATTAGCGGGCACTATCTTGGAATTTTACCACTAGATGAAATACCGGTTAGGAAATTACAAATTTATTACATGTATATATATATAATTCCATTGGCATAAAGTATTGAGTATATTAGGGTTAAAGTTTCTAGAGTTTTAGATTGTTTCTATCCTTTATCTCTAGTTTGGTGCTCACTATGAATTACATTCTGACTTTATTTTATACAGTACATATCAATTTTATGACCACCACTTCACTGTGACCCTATGTGAGTTGGCCAAAATTTTCGATGCCATTCTTTGTAAGTCGGAAGTTCAATAGGGAGTTGGTATGCTTCTTTCTTTAAGGCTGATGTACAATTTTGCCTTATGCTCGAGGATTTTTGTTATAGTATAGGTAGGCAAGGGCCACTGTCACGATCATTCCAATGTTTTTTTACACTCTTTAGAGGCTTTGTGAGAAATTGTTTAACATTATAGTTGATTAATGCCTTACCAACTTTGCAGTTTATTCACTTTTTGTGGCCTAGTTGGCCTACTATTTCTTATTATTCACGATTTGTGACCTCGTTTGCTCCATATATTAAGCTATAGTTAATATTGTGAGGCCTTATTGGTGTAAATATTACGATTCTCATAATGTGATGGCCGATTTCTTGGTCAAGTAAGGTACAGAGTTCGATCGTGCCTCCTATCTATTTGGTACATGAAAAACTTGTTTAACGGATTTACTTAGAAATAAGTTGAATATACTTGGAACGATATAATACGTATGTATTTAATTCTTATTTATTAGGAAAAATATATCAAAATAAAATTGTTTAATTGTTGAAAATTTTAGTAGAAGAGCTATGTAGGGATAATCTACATATGAATAAAAATCTTCTCTAGGTGTCTTAGGTGATTGAAATTTAGGTGGATCCAACGCGAGACGGTAACACAATCTTGGTCTCTTGTTTTACCAATTTCAAACACTTGCAATTAGCTTTCAATTTAATTTTACATCTATTATTTCAATATAACCAAAATAGTTAGCAACACACCTCGGGAGTTGAAATGGCTTAACGTGGAAGAAGAACTAAAATTGCAGGTCGATGCAGGTGGGACTAACGGCCGTCGGGTGACGACGGACCATCACCTATGAAGTATCGTGGTTTTGGCAGCCAGGTGACGGCCGTTATATGTCTGGCACATGCAGCTTACACCTGGCCAAGTGATATTTTATACCCAATATGTAGTCATGTTTTGACCTTATTTTAAGCATAATCTCATGTAATTTTTAATTGAAATGGTGTTTATGAACTACCATATGTCATTAGCCTTTTGTAGGTTTAAATGCAAGCTAAAATGAGTTTTAGGTCATCAACGTTCCAGAGAAGAAGTGGGGCGTTGAGCCATATCCTGAGAGAAAACAAGTTGGGGCGTTAAAGACTAAAAAACGGTGGGCATCCAGTGTTGGTAGCGTGTCACGGAGCCAAATCTCCACGATAAGCCAGGTGTGTCTGGGAGGCAAATCTCCACAAACCCAGCATTAATAATTGTAAAACAAACTCTTAGCGATTAAATTGGAGATCCATATTATTTTAAAACACAAAAAGGAGCAAAGGGAGAACGAGAGGAAACTCTACTTAGGGTTTTACTTTCTTTCTTTTTCACACTTATAATTCATGGGGTAATAAGTATAGTGAATTCTTGTATTAGCATGATGGCTTAAACCAGCTACTTCTAGGGTTCAAGTCATATGACATTATTGTATTTTCTTAAATTACATTTGGATTTCGAGTTTCATTATTGTGGATTCTTGCATTGCTTGTTTTTAATCATTTTAATACTTGATCACCATTGAAATAAATTTGTTAATCTTAGGCAAGCTTGAAAGAGCAAGCCGAAGATAGAACTAGGAATGCAAAAGTGAGTTCAAGTCTTTAAGTCATTCATACTTAGGATAAGAAATATACCTAATTCGCCTCGCATGGTTATTAAATGGGAAATTAGCTGGAGCATGAATCGAATTGTAACATCACTTCTCTTTGATGTAGTTGTGAAGGCAAGTTAGATTAAATGGTTAGAGGTTTGAATGTCCATAACCAAGGGGTAGCAGTAATCACTCCACATAGATAATTACATATGAATTAGGCATCACAAATTACAAGCTTAATGATGTAGTTGTGAGACTATTTCATTTTTGTTTAGAGGATCGAAAGACCATGAACATGGCGGTTATTTTCTAAGACAACAAATGAAGGAAAATATTTGAACCCATTTGAATAGTTTCTTTATGCATGAATATTTGGCCTTACCCACGGATTCTTCTTATTCTTGTTTTTGTTCCTTAAATTTGTGTTCGTCTTTAGGTTTTAGAAACAAACAAATCATAAATCTTACAACATTAGCACTTTGAATTTTTCAATAGATACTTGAACTTGTTGAGTGACATAAAATGCGGTCCCTTTGGGTTTGAGATCTAACTCTTAAAGAGTTAATGTATTACTTGTATGGCGCTACTTGCTTCAGAAAGTAAAGCAAGTTTTAGCATTATTTGCGTGGACACAGCGTTTGGTGAATTTCTTGTTTTTGTATTGTTTTGAATTTTCTACAAGTGTTAAAAAAATTTGTCTTGGTAATCTTATTTGTAGGTAAGCTAGGTTTGTCAGTCACGGCAAAGCGAACGGGGTAGAGAGCTAAGTAGAGACCATATCCCAAGCTTTGAATGAAGGTTGACAGGTTTATACTATATATCCCATCCGGGTTCAACGAGGTGAGTTTACTAAGAGATGGCGGCCGGACTAGTGGCAAAAAGTGGCAATCCCAACATGACTAATGTTACCTCCGGCATCTGTAGTGGAGCCTAGGAGTAGTCGAGCTGCGATATGATGCGGTTATTTGCACATGAGTGGGCGATTCTTGGGATGACACATAGAGACCCTACTTCAGCATCTACGAAATTTCTGGAGATCAGTGAAATGCCGGCCCAGCTGGGTATGGCCAGTTATGTCAAGCTCACGTTTCCATTTTCATTTATTGGGAGAAGTGAAGAGGTGGTTGTATGCAACCCTAACTCCATTATGCACTTGGAACAACATGGCAAGGAAGTTCCTCATTAAATTCTTCCCATCGGCAAGACTTCTAAATTGAGTGAAATTTTCGAGTTTTAGCGGCGGCGAATGAGAATTTATACTTGTCTTGGAGGCTCAAGTGTTGTTGAGATTGTTCCCACCACTAGAAGTCAATGAAATGTTGGCCCATACTTTTGCGGAGAACCTTGACTCCTACAAAAAAATTTCTAGACTCTACATCGGGTGGGCGGCACTTGAAGACTTATGATAGGCTGTACACTTTCTAGACAGGTTACAAGGAAATCTAGAGTAGCACGATGATTCATCCCAGGAGTAGGCAAGAAGTAAAGGTGCTTAAGTTGATAGTGTAATTCCTTAGCGGCCAAACGCATCCTTCCGACCTTAAAATGATGACTCGGTTAGTAAGGCAACTTGGCACAACCATATTCATAAATAAATGCAGTTCAACTAGCTCCAAGTTGGTGTGAGATATGTGGCAACGAGGCATGGTGCGAGAATAATGCGAGCAAATGCGGAGTCAATGAACTTTATGGGTAATGTCTTCGAGAAGGCAATCGGGATTATGGGAATACTACAATAGAAATTGGCGAGAATCGAGACTAGCTTTCTTGGGGTAGTAATCAAGGGCGAGTTAGAGTTACTCCATTAGCCTCAAAAGAGCGTACCGGCATCGGGGAAAGCGAGAATGATGGCTAATCTACAGCATTGAGGAGATGTTGCAAAAGATTATGGCAACAAACTCGAGGTGGCAGCGGCAAAGCAAAATTGATAGTTGAGCTTAAAAATCGGTAGTTGGCCACTAAAGTTGGAGAAATAAATAGGTCAATTAATAACTGCTCAACATAATAGACAACTTGGAGGGTTTACCCGGTGTCTGAGATACAAACTGAGGTAAGTCATAGCCATAAGTTTGAGAGAAGTGGCAAACAATTTGCGGATGCACCAATAAAGAGAAGAAGAATAAGGTGTAGCCACTTAGTTGGTGAACTCGATCCATCAGGCGAGAAGGGAGACAATCAGAGAGTTGTAGTTAACCATTCTGTCAGCGTTGTATCCATTCCCAGACCACCGCGCCATTTCTGCAAAGGCTCACGAAGTGCGGGAGGAAGCTTGTTTCAGAAGTTCTTTGATATTTTCGAAGAACTTCATATCAATTTGCCTCTAATTGACCTTTTCTAGGAATGCCCAAGTACGCTATGTACTTGAAAGATGTGGCCAACAAGATGAGGCGGTGGATGTCTAGATTGTAGCACTTATTGAAAGGGAGTGCGGTTTAGGGTGATGAACAAGATGCCGAAAAAGCTTAAAGACCCGAGGGGATTTCACCCTCACGTACAAAAAGGTGGAAAAGATTTGATGAAGGCCTTGTATGATCTAGTGGTGATAGTGAACTTGATCTTCTCGTTTTATGATACACTTGGTTTGGAAAAACCAAAGGCCCACAGTAATATTGCGGTATTTGATAAGTCAAAGGTGGCCTTGGAGGGGATTATTGAGGACCTTCTCATCAAAGTAGGTAAGTTCATCATACCTCTTGATTTTATAACACACATGACCAATTTGATTGTTCCGAGTTCATTAAACCAGGTATGTAGGGTTATGAATGCGGAAAATCTTCACCCTTGTGCCCAATTTCATCGTAATTACATGATTTCAAGTCTCTAAGCATGTCAAATCGAATTCTAGGGTTTAACCCTAATTTCATGTAATTAATCATTATATCTCTATGGGTTCAATTCGCTGATGTTCCAAATGATGAAATATAGTGAATAGGGCAGATTATACTCTCATGTTCCTCATTAATTGATGATTTCAAGCTTATGATGATTTTTTCCATATTATGCATGATTTATGAATTTCAAGCTTATTAGCCTATGATTTCAAATCGATGAATTATCAAGTATGCATAAATGTTTATGAATTTCTAAATTATGAGTCCATGATTTTGAAATATGAATCTCATTCAAGTATGTATGATTCCATGATTTGGGGAAAGCCCATGTAGAGTCAAGTATGTTTTATCATGATTTTAGCGAGGCTTACGAAATCGGTTGTGAAATGTTTAAGTCAAGAATCCCAATATTCTGATTTTACATGTTTTTGATAATATGATTATGAGCAATATGCATGTTTGGGAGTAGTGTCTAGCATAAGTACGCGAGATTTCGAAACGTTCGTCCTTTACTCGCTTACGGATGGCTCTCCTCCATGTGGATAAGATGTGAGATCATGATTGCTCATATGTGATGGTATTCCGATTATGATAAGTCTCCCATTGTTCCTCATGTTTTAAGTTACTCATGTTCATGATTTACGATACTTTTATCATAGCATATTTGGCCTATTGATCGGTTGCCAAGTTTTTATTTATAATTTCAAGCATGGTACACTATGTGATTTCTATTTCTAAACCTTGGGTATTATGTTCATCTTATGATGAATATCTCATGCTTATATTACTTCCAAAATATGGCTTTTAACATGTTTTCCTTACTCTCATGTTCTATCTTGATTTATACTCATGAGTTCATAATATCATTTTACTAGCATGTTTTACTTTCTCTACATACTTAATACATTTAAAGTACTAATTGCATACTCTATGCTATATCATCTCATAGAGAAATATAGGTTTGGGTAAATCCTTCTCGGTCGATGTTAGCTTGCCCATTTAGATCGGCTTATTCTAGTCTTGGTTAGTCTTCATTATCGGGGCGTCTATCAATTTATATGGTCATGTATGGTTTTAGTTTTAGACTTAGCAAGCTAGTTTGGGTTTTACCCATCAAGTTATCATAAAACTAGAGGATGGCTTTTTAGATAGGCGTGTACTAGCATGTTTACTTTCTCTACATACCTTAATACATTTAAAGTACTAATTGCATACTACATGCTATATCATCTCGTGATATAGGTTTGGGTGATCTTCTCGATCTGATGTTAGCTTGCCCATTTAAATCGGCTTGGATTTAGGTCTTGGTTAGTCTTCATCATCGAGGACGTCTATCCAATTTATATGGTCATGTATGGTTTTTAGTTTTAGACTTTAGCAAGCTAGTTTGGGTTTTACCCATTAAGGTTAGCATAAACTAGAGAGCTTTTTAGATAGAGCATGTAGTAGATGACTTAGAATTGTGATATTGTCACTCTTGCGATGTTGACTTAGAGTTTTGATATTGTCACTCTGCCCCGATGCTTCGTAATTTATGTATATTTCTTCCTTATTCATCTTATATTTTAAATTACGCTAAGTCATGCTCTTGAGTTTCTTTACATGTACCATAGGTTAGCTTAGGGCCATTCGTGGTTCTAGGTCCAGTGTCTCGATCTAAGGTCTGGTGGGAGTCGTGACAATCTTGAGTATCGAGCAAAGGTTGTGTGACCTATGGTGTACGAAAACCACGTTAAGTAGAGTATTTTGAATGGGTTTGAGAACACCACGCTTATGGGGAAAGAGGCTAGAGACATTTTAGGAAATTTCCCTTATTCCATGATCTATGATGCGCGATGAAGTACCTCTTTATTCCTATAACTCGTTCTATATGCATGTGCAAGTATGCCTCCCCATAGAGTCAACTAAAAAAATAACAATAGAAATAGCCATGGCGATGGTAGTGGAGATGGGCATCACCAGCTCTTATTGATTTGATGGATCCCTTGCCCTAGCAGTTACTCATCGAGTTAGTCACTTTTCAAAAATTGGCTCGAGTTTATGACAACCTAGGTTAACCAGCAGGAAGTGGCCCATATCACGAGGAATGAGAGATAGTAGCGGCGAGGAGAGAGAGAGAGACTTCCTCAAGATGAACCCATTCCCAAGTTTCTTAGGCGAAGTTAGATGAGGACCTGCTGAGTGTATCAAGGAGGTTCAAAAGATCACCCAAATGATGAAGTTCCATTTGGAGAAGAGAGTGCATATTTAGCTTCTATTGGGCGAAGAAAGGTTGCTCATATAGTTCCGTCGGTGGGAAGGGAAGCCGAGTTGGTGTAGTTCCCGTTGGTTGGGATAAGTTTGTGGCATAATACTGGATAGATTCTTTCCTCGAGAGTTGAGAGGCAAAGGCGGCAGTTCATCAATATCCGTAGAACAACTTGACTATCCGGGGATTATGCCTTGGAGTTTACTCTATTGTCTAAGTATGTGGCCCGGAGATGGTGGGCGTGCGGGGGCTCGTGAATAGGTTTGTGAATGGGGTGGCAAATTCATTGGTCGAGTGTAGGACCGCTATGTTGATTAATGGTATAGATAACTCCCGATTGCTAATATATGCCCAGCGGAATGAGAGTAGAAGCCGGGATAAAATGCAAGGAGAGAGAGGCGAAGGGCGAAACCCAGTGTAGAATTTCTAGCAGGTGGTGATAGGCATCGCGGTTCCACAGTCGTCGGCCCGGCTCGCTCATTGCTTTAATTCCATCCACACCTCGATGAAAACGAGAGAGCGAGTGTAAGGCTCTAGGGTTACGAGGAGCATCGGGGGAGTACACTCTTCTAGCTTGTAGGAAGTGTGGTAGGAAGCACCTGGTGAGAGCTTTGTTAGTAGTGATGGTTGTTTACGGGTGTGGGAAAATGATACATATGCTCAAGAAGATTATCCTTCAACTAGAGTAGGGAAAGCGATGAAATTCGTGCCCCAACTACCGCCAGCGACTCAGCCATTTCCTTGTCTCAGCGGGGTACCTACTCTTATGCGGTGTGAACAATGCTAGAAACGAGTTCTATGCACTCCCATCTTTCTAGGAGCGGGAAGCGCTTACTGTGTGGTCACTTGTATGTTATGAGTATTCCATCTTGATGTTTTGCAATGTTATATCGAGGATACATTATCCTTTGTGACTTAACATGTTGCTTTTTGTTTGGAGTTAGTCAGAAATCCTATCCAAACCCTTCTCCATTCTCTACCTTTGTCGGTGAATCGGTTTAGCTTAACGGGTATACCAGAAATTTCCATGTCATAATTCTTGAGAAACTCTTCTCGGCCAGAGCTTAGTAGAGTTAGATATGATAAATTTTTATGCTATATTAAGTATGGATTGGTTACATGCTTATTATGCCTTAGTAAATTGTAAGAACCCATATGGTAGAGTTGGTTTCCGGGTAGAACTTTGTCCTAGAGTGGAAGGGTTGTTCGATTGCACGCTGGGTCGCTTGTTTCTATCTCCAAGCCATGAGGATGATCTCGAGGCTATATGTACCATCTAGTTGATGTCAAAGGATTCTATGTCCGAGACCTCGACCCTTTAGTCAGTTCTTTTTGTGAGTATCAGTGTTCCCAAATGATCAACTAGAGTCCCTCAGGAGGAATTGACTTTATTATTGATCTTCTCCACCTCTGTAAAGCCATAACTATTTCTCACTTACGAGAATGGCTCCCGGAGTGAGCTAAAGGAGTTGAAAGAGCTTGATTGTATAATCTCCTAGATAAGGGTTTTATCAGGCCTAATAAGTCCCCATAGGGTTCTCCGGTTCTTTTTGTTCATAAAAAGGATGGTTCCATTCGGATGTGCATTTGATTATTGGTAGTTGGGCAGGTCACAATAAATAATAAGTATCCTCTCCCACATGATTAAGGACCTACTTGACCATCTTTAGAGGTCTTGCTAAGTGCTCTTTCAAAGATAAACCTCGGAATCAGAAGCTATCACGGCTCGGGGGTTAGGAAGTGACATTTAGAAAGATAAATTCTTTAGGACTTGGTATAGTCACTTTGAGTTTGTAGATTATGTATTTTGGACTAATGAATGCTCCTGTAGCTTTTATGGACTTGATGAATAGGTTGTTAAAGTATATTTGGATATGTTCATGATTGTTTTCATAAGGTATTATTCTCTTATACTCTTAGAGCGAGAGGAGCATCACAGCTCATTTGACAGTCCCATGTTGCGAATCTCGAGATCGCTAACTATTTGCTAAATTTAGCAAGTGCAAATTTGGCCAAGCTACGTAGCGTTCTTGGTCATGTGGTGTTTAGTGAGGGTGTTCCAGTGGACTCTCAAAAGATAGAAATGGTGAAAAATTATCCTAGACACATCGGTCCACTACAAATATTAGGAGCTTATTGGAGTTTAGGCGGCTACTACAAGAGGTTTCTAGAGGGATTCTCATCTATTACAACACCAGCTGACTAAGTTGACTGAGAAGAAGGTTAAATTTAGAGGTAATTCGAATGTTTGTGAAGAGTTTTTCGCGGTTAAAGACTTGACTCACCTAAGCCAAGATTGACTCTACCCGAGAGGGCACGGATAGTTTCATTTTGTATTTGTGGATGCCTCTAAGGTTGGTCTCGGTTGTGTGTTGATGCGGCATGGTAAGATCATTACGTATGCCTCTGACAACTTAAGACTCATGAGAAAAATTATCGGACGCATGACCTAGAGCTTGTAGTTGTTGTTGTGTTTACTTTGAAGATTTGAAGGCACTATTTATAGGGAATTTGCATGTGGATGTGTTCATGGATCGCAAGAGCGCCTTCAGTACATGTTTACTTAGAAGATCTGAATTTCTGAAGGAGATGGTAAGATTTGAAGGACTACAACATGTGTTTCCTTTATCATCTGGGCAAGGCCAATGTAGTAGTGATGTTCTTAAGTGAGTTTGTCCATGGAGAGTGTGTCCCATGTCGAGATAGGAGGAAGGAGTTGGTGAAAGATGTGGTAGGCTTGCTCGTTTAAGGGTTTCGCCTTAGGATTAATCGAATGGTGGTATTATCATTTAAATGAGTCGAGAATCCTCATTGGTGACGGATGTTAAAGCAAGCGAGATGAGGATCCCATCTAGTGAAGTTGAAGGAACGTGCAGACTATAAAGTGGAGGTTTTTCATGAGGAGATGGTGTACTTTGATGGCCAAAGGGATGATTGTGTGTCTTGGCCCGTGGATAACATGAGAAGAGAATGTTGAGTAGGCTCTCGTAGTTCTTAGTGCTCTATCTATCCGATGCCACGGCATATGTAGTGGTTTATGGGAAGTCTATTGGTAGAATTGCATAAAAATATAAGAGATTTTATGGCTAAGTGTCGAATTTCCAGGTAGGCAAGGTTGAAAATCAAAGACTTAGAGGTATGCTTCGGGACATCTACATTCCTACTTGGAAGTGGGAAGAGATCGGGGAATAGGCTTTATTATAGGCTTTCCTTATATATGTAGATAGTATGACTCCATAAGGGTGATTGTGGATAAGTTAACCAAATCAACCCATTTCTTACCTATCAAAACTACTGATTTAGCTCATGATTATTCTAGATTGTACATTCGGGAGTTGGTTTTATTTCATGGAGTGCCATTTGTCCATCTGAGATAGGGGGTACTCATTTCACCTCTTCATTTTTGGAGATCGTTTCATGATGAGTTGGAAATTTGCAACTCATTAGGCTCCTAATCATAAGTTTTTTCTAGTTTTCAAGTCATTGCCTTATGGATTTTAAGCCCTTTCTCTTGAATTCCTTTGCTTGGTACCTCATGTGAGTAAAGAAAGCATGAAATCGAGCAAAACATATGGAATTTTAGAAGAAATTTGATGAGTTAGCATATGAGGGAGAGGCCAAAGATAAGGGAATATTTGAGCTCAAAAAGAGGTGCAAGCTGTTCTTTGAATCGGCTAATAGCGAGATCTGGAAGGCTGAAACGTAGGCTAAATGTAGAAGCTACTGCCGAACTTGTAAACAACCCAGCCCTTCACGAAATGGCACGGCTAAAAGCCACTAAGCTGCCGGTTCCCCATGCAGACCCTTTGTTTTCACTTAGGTTAAGTTTTGTACTCCACAGTTACTGTGGCCAGCCCAGGTTCCCTTCTGGAGAGCCATCTAATGAAGGTAAGTGGTCCAAAAGGTCTCAAAACATCTAGAAGCTCCAAGGACTTTTTGGAAAAATTGTACACAAACAATTTCAAAGAAATAACCTCCATTGTACACCACTAACTAAGGAGAACCATTCAACCAACTTAATTTTCATCAAACTTCATATTTGCTTCATAGAATTTTTGGAGATTCTTATCTCCATAGTTTCGTGAGTTAGGTAGTACTTTTATTCTTCTTTTTATTTAACCCATTTGGGGGAATTCCACCATTGTTGTAAAAGCTTGTGAAGAAGATTTTGTAGAAGCTAATGCAATGAATGTGAAGGGAATCCTCTTGGTATCTTCTCTCTATCTTTAAGTAAGCTTTACTAATTTCTTAGTTAGAAGTATATTCATGGTGGGTTTGTTAATTTGATTGGGTTTGATAAATTTCCCTTTGATTATTATTGGAATTGTAGGTGGGTGTTGCTAGATTCATCTTCATGTGTTCAATTAAGTGTAAAATCTATTGAATTCTCTTCAATCTATTACTAAAGATCCATTGATTATGATATGGGTCTATTTATACTTGCTTGATTGTTGCTTTGGAGAGAATGATTAAGTATTGGAAGGGAATCTAGTATTGGGTATGGATAGGAGATTGTGAAATTAATCTAGAAATAGCTGAAATTATTTCCTCCTTCCTAATTGGCGGCTAATAGCTACGAATAGTGAAGTTTCTATTCCAAATCAATTCGGGTTAGAGCTAAATCACGGCTAGAGTTTGAGAAAACTCTACCTAGGGCTAGTCAATAGATTTGGAAAGAATTGAGGCTACCTTCTTCCCGAGATTATATACACTTAGATCTAAGGCATTGAAGAAATTCCCGATTTGATTAAGATCTCACCCATAGAATGTACCTAGCCTCTCACTTGTGATTACTTCAATTGGAATTCCCCCAATTAGTTTAGTTTAGAATTAGTTAGTTAATTTCCCCTTTTTATTTCTCCCCAATTTTACTTTTCAAATGTTGAACAATTATGCGCTTTAGTTTGAATTAGTTCATAACTATTTGATTTATCGGCTTCCAAATTCTGTGGAGTTTGACCCCAGCATCCGTTGGAAATATTTGTTTGTGTAGTATTGTTTACGCTCTTACATAAAAAAGGAGTGTGTTTTGGACATCATCAAAAATAAGCGCTAGATTCTTGGGAATCGAGTTGTGATAAGACAGCAGATTTATTTATTGATTCGAACTAGTTTGCATTTTTTGTTTTCATTTTTGTGTTGCTTTTATTTTTTGTTTTGTTTTTGTTCTTTGTAGTTGCATGATGGAATCATGGAATACAAGAAGGTTTGTTTGTGGCTGACCCTTATTATGATGACATGACCACTGCTGTGGAGGACCACACTATTGGAAAGATTGCAAATATGCCCCTAGAAGGGAGATGAGTGCCCCTTCTCCTTCCTATGATGGGTATAGATGCACATTGTGTGTGTGGGGAAACGATGACATGGATGCCCCGAATGAGTTCACTTCACCTTTATAATGGTTATGATAGGAGTTGTGGTCCTAAGCTTGAAGAAATGAAGAAAAAAGAGTGAGGGAAGGAGAAACATATGTGGATAGCATAAAAGCCATGCTCCAAGCCTTTGTGGAGCGAGGGAGTCTATCCGGATAAGAATATAAACCCCTCTATGCCCATGGAATCATCAAATCCACAAGAAGAAAGATGTAAATCTCTAAAATAAGAAGCAGAGGATACATTGAGGAGCATAGAAAGAAAAAGTGAACAATGGGGCATAGCTCAACTTGACTTATGGGAGGAAGATCAAAATGATGAAGAAGGAGTCAAAAGGTGAGTGTTTAAGAAAGTCATAAGTGTGTGCCAACCAACCAACATTTTCAAAATGCAATATGCCAAGGTTGAAGAAGTGACACTAGAGTCTCCAAATGACATCCAACAATTGTAGCTCAGGACTCACAGGTACTTTGAAGAAGGAGGATGGAAAGCAAGAGGCATGCTCGAAAGGGGAGCGACTTAAACTGCCCTCTTATCATTTTTCAACATTGATCTTGGTCGACAAAATGGAGATTGAGGAGACCAAGGAGTCAATGGAGAGGATTAGAGAGGATGATCAAGGTGTCTTATCTTAGATTATGCCATGCCAGCAAGGCCCAAAAGCACATCCCTCCTTTGAAGGCCAAGACACACAAGATGCAACATCAGTTTGCTTAGTCCTTTATGCTTACACCACCACCCCTGAAGAAGAGTGAAAGAATGGAGAAGAAATTAGGGGTGTGATTTAGATTCTCAAATTGGAGAGAGAAGTGGTGAAGCTGAAGTCGTCGAGCCACGCCGTTAATTAGGTGTTACTTGGGAGGCAACCCAAATGCTTTACATTTATTTTTATTTTTATTATTGTTTTGTTTTACTTAATATTCTGTTGTCTTTTTTGTGCAAGGAGGTGCAATAGGTATGGAATGTGATGAAGGTGAGGAAGTAGAATTCAAAGTGAGCAACATTGCTTGACAAAGCGCAGTTCAAATACGCAAAACGCAGATGTAAAATAGAATTCCTGGAAAGAAAAATTGGTTGCGGTGGCACATCGGCGTTAGGCAGGGCGAAACGCCGGTTCCAAAGGCGTGAAATTCCCGGTGGAACATCGGTTATGAGAAGAAGGCCCGAAATTCTTTCCCCTATTCCTTCCTTACTTTGTTTACCATGTGCATCCAAGGACAATGCTTTATTTGTGTTAGGGAGTAAAAGTCTGAAATGCAATCACTTGTTAAGTGATGCACGAAATAATACATGATAGATTGGGTGACATCATTCTTAAGGAGTAAATAGTCATTACTTGAGTTTGTATCGCCTCTTTTAGATAGTGGTCTTTGAATAAACTCCCAGGGTTTTATTTATACTACGGTTCTTTCCCAAGGAATGATTTCTTTGTCTTTTCTTTCATATTGTCGAGCAAGTGTTGGCACTTCCCAATGGAGTGAGAGCGACTTTCTTAAGGGGAAAATGTCAAGTCAAGAGTCTTGTTGAGTTGTTTGTGCACTTTCTTGAGAGGTACCACCAATATTTCTTGCTTGGCATTATGCATGAAGTTGAGAAAGAAAAGAGGGTTATCTAAATATGAAAATAAGCATGCTCTTGTCATGAATTATATATTCCTTTCTTTGGTTATTGATTTGTAACTAGCTCATTAAAAGTCATCCTCCTAATGTGACAAAGGAAGTGTGTGAACTCCTTGGATTGTGATGCCTTGTGTGGTGAGGTTTTTAGATTAGTTCTTATATATGAATGATTGTCTAGAACTTTCTCTAAGTGTGATTCAAGGCGAAATGATAGATGTGGCCTGCCGAGATGTGATCTTAGGCCCCCTGTTTTGTTAGTTACTTCACCCAAATAACCTCCTTGAACATTAATCTTTGATAGACAAAGTTTGAGCCTTGGACCCTTTCTTTGGAAACCCTTATTACAAGCCTAATTATCATTTTTATCCTTCTCTTTGGCACCCATACTCCCTAATTTCTAATAAAATAATGATAAATGGGGCTTGAATCCCATTAGATGGGAGTGATAAGGAAATGAATGTGAAATTAGGTAAAAGCCTAAGTTTGAGGGATTTACAAGAGTAGGAGCAAAAATGAGAAGCCTAAAAGTGAGTTAGCACCAAAATGTTGATGAGTTGAATGAATCAATGGGTTGAAAGACCTCAAATCATCAAAAGAAAGGATAGTAAGGTGTTATCTCTTGCATGAATATAAAGGCTAAATGTGAAGTTCATGGGTGTTATAATGGTGCTTGTGGTATATAAAAGATAAAGATGATGAACAAGGAGAAATAAGGTCGAGTGATTTCAAAAAGATGATGGGGTGTTACAAGCTTTTGTAAAGGCATTAGGGAGGATTTAGTCACTAAAGCTAAATATTTATCCTACCTTTATCCCTAGCCTTAGCCATGACCCATAAGTCTAATTGATTCCTAGGTGTATCAATACTACATTGAGTAGCGTGATATACATGAAGGGAAAGCCCATGGGTCAATTTGTGTGCACTTAATTTCTTTGTGAGTGCGCACATTTTCTTACTCAATTATAATCCTATTGTGTGAAATGCTATGAAAATGTGTATGGGATTCTCTCTTCTTGTGAGGGGCATCATTTCCTTGGAGTACATGCTTAAAATTTTTTCCAAAGAGAGGTATGATTAAGGCAAGCGGGTAATGAACTTTAAGGCAAGCTTTGAATGTGAATTATCAATGACTTGAGATGCTATTTGAACTTGTTTTGAGGAACTATCCCCCTTGTTTTGGTAAAACGAATGCATGCAAGATATGTATAATGATTGTGGTTACCTATTGAAGCTTGTACAACATGGTTTTGTGTCTTTTCTTTTTCTTGAATTGGTGTATAATGTTTGGGTTGTCGTGAGGATTGATGATTTTGTGTACAACTACCATAGTTCCCTAAGTAGCAGAAATGTTCCCTTGTGCAAGAATGTTTTGATTGTATGATGCAAAAACTCATGCTAGCATAGCATGTTTGTTCATTTGCTCAACTATAAGTACGTACCCGAGGACAAGCAATGTTTCATGTTTGGGGGTTTGATGAGTTGGAAATTTACAAACTCATTAGGTTCTAATCATGAGTTTTTGCTAGTTTTGAGTCATTTTGGTGAATTTTATGCTCTTTCTCTTGAATTCTTTGTAGGTACCTCACGTGAGCAAAGAAAGCATGAAATCGAGAAAAACATAGAATTGAGAACAAATTTGATGAGTTAGAATATTATGGAGAGTAGCGAGATAAAGGAAAGATTTAAGCTCGAAAAGAGGTGCAAGGGCGTGCTTTGAATGTCAGGCTAAATGCGGATTTGGAAGAGGCGAAAACGCAGGCAAAACACCAAAGCTACCGCCCATACAGGCTAAAAAGCGGCCCTTCACGGGGTGGCACTAGCTAAAGGCCGTTGAACCGCGGTTCCCACAGTCAAGCCACGTTTTTCAACCGGCTAAAGTTTGGTGCTCCACGGATTGCAACCGGTGGCTTAGGTTCCTCCTTTGGAAAGGCCATCTAATGAAGGTTAAAAGGGGTCAAAAAGGTCTCAAAAGCATCTAAAAGCTCAAGCACATTCGGGAAATTTTACACAGGAAAGTACAGATATATAACCTCCATTGTACAACAACTAAACGAGGATAACCATTCAACCAACAATTTATTCATCAAAACTTCATATTCTTCACTTAGAATTTTTTTAGGAGATTCTTTTCTCCATAGTTTTGTAGATTTAGGTAGTACTTTCTTCTTCTTTTTCTTTAACCCATTTTGGGGGAATTCCACCATTGTTGTAAAAGCTTGTGAAGCTTGATTTTTGAAGCTAATGCGATGAATGTGAATGGAATCCTCTTGGTATCTTCTCTCTATCTTTAAATATGCTTCACTAATTTGCTAGTTAGAAGATATTCATGGTGGGTTTTTAATTTGAATAGGTTTTGATAAATTGCTCTTGGATTCTTATTGAATTGTAGTGGGTGTTTCTAGATTCATCTTCCTATTGTTCAGTTAAGTGTAAATCTACTAGACTCTATCGAATCTATTATTGAAGATCCATTGATTATGATATGGGTCTACCTATACTTGCTTGATTATTGCTAGGGAGAGAATTATTAAGTATTGGAAAGGAATCTCTAGTAGTGGGTAGGGATAGGAGATTGTGAAATTAAGCTAGAAATAAGTGAAATTATTTCCTCCTTCCTAATTGGCGGCTATGGCTACGAATAGTGAAGTTTCTAATCCATATCAGTCGGGTTGAGCTAAATCGCTAGAGTTTGATAAAACTCTAGCTAGGGGTAATCAATGGTGGGAAAGGCTGAGGCTACCTACTTTTTGAGATTATTCCCCACACTTGAGTTTAAGGCATTGAAGAAATTCTCAATTTGATTGTGATGTCACCCATAGAACGCCCTAACCTCTCCTTGCATGATTTCTTCAATCGAAACCCCAATTATGTTTTAGTTTAGAATTAGTTAGTTAATTTTCCCTTTTTAATTATCCCCCAATTTTACTTTTCAAATATTGAACAATTGTGCGCTCTAATTTGAATTAGTTCTTAACTTTTAATTTATCGACTCAATTCTATGTGGGATTAGACCCCGAAATCCATCAGGAATATTTGTTTTGAGAAGCAAGCTGTTTGCCTCTTTCATAAAGAAGATTGTATTTTGGAAGTTATCATTTCAAAAGGGCCTTCGTACACAAGTGAAGCAGCGCGGCTTGCCACTGCGGACGGATGGAATTACCGCCCAGCGGACCATTTAGTACATTTGAGATATGTTGAGAGAGTATGATTGATCTCAAAGGTAGTTGGGATGACCATTTGCTTCTCATTGAGTTTGCCTACAATACTTGATTATAACTCTAGCATTCGAGATGGCTCAATTGAGCTCTTTATGAGTAAAGTGCGTCACATTTAGGCGTTTCTAAGTAGAGTAAGGCCAGTTGATGAGGCCGGAATCGGTTAAATGAGGCTAAGGAGAAATCTTATCTCATTAGAGAAACTAAATAGCCGAGTTGTAAAAATTCTTGTGCGAGATGTTAGGAGGAGAGATCTTGAATTTTGGTTTGTGGGGTGGGTTTTCGAAGGTGTCTCCTATGAAGGGCTATGAGGTTCAATAAGAAAGGGAAGCTTAGTGTCTTATGAGTAGGAGCTACCAGAAGATTTAGCTATGTATCTGGTGAAAAAATGCATTGGTGACCCATCCTTGAATTTGTCCCGATGAAAATTATTAAGTGAGATAGCCTTACTTATGATGAGTTCTAGTTGAGATCCTTAATTATCGGAAGTAGAAAGTTGTGAGGAACAAGGAAGTATCTTCCATGAAAGTTTTTGGAGGAATCAGAAGCATTAAGGAATTTATGTGGGAAGACGAAAGCGAGATATGATGGCCAACACCATATTTTTCCTTTATTTCGGTCCCGGCCACGAGGTACTAGTTTCCTTCTTAGTACTCTATTCGGTTTCATGTAGATTCATGTATCTAAGTTTCTTCCATGTCGTATGCATACATGAATTGATTCAATCATGTATTTCGGTTTAGATCAGATCACTCCGTCATTTTTCAACTCTGATTGTTAAGTTTTGGGATTGTAGTTCTTCCCATAGCCCTCGGTATGCAGTCTATATTAGGATGAATGTTCCCAGGAGAATATTTTGCTGCTTTGAGCTTCAAAGTAGCTTCTTGAAGGAAGAACTGAAATTGTAGGTGTCTGAGTGTGGCTTGTGGGGCCCGATGATGCATCGAGTTAGACGGATGATCATTTGTGGTTGTGGTTTGACCAACAAGTTGGCATTCCCATCGGGCTTGCAATAGACGAGTCCCTTCACGCGTCGCATATTTGGCTTGGTGTCCCTAAGTGAAGGAGGACCTAACGGGTGGCGATGGGCCCGATGGCAAATCCCGGCTACCATCATTATAGTAAATCAGGACCCTTCTCGCGTTAGGATTATTAATGGGTGACAGAACCATCGGGTGTGATGCAGTCATGGGCACCATCGGGGCCTTGATTATCAAATTCTACCGTTTCTTGGGATAATTTTGTAATCTCAGGCTTTTAATCCCACTAGCGACAACATTTTGGGGATTCTTAAGAGTGTAATTGAGGATTTTACTTAGTTTATTCCTCACTCATCTCATACGCCAAGGTTCTTAAAAGATAAAGGCTAAGATTCTTCATCAAGTTTCTTCCATATCCTCTTTGAGTCTTCAAATTTGGTTGCAAGTTCATCAAGCCAGTATGTAGGGTTACGAATGGCAGTAAATCTTCCTGCCATGCAATTTTCAACTAATTCTATGATTTTCAAGCTCTCTAAGCATTTTAAATTGAATTCCCGAAGACTTTAACCTCAATTTCATACATGATTCAATCATGTTTCCATGAAGGAGACATGAAGTACCTCATAAAAGTGTTTAAATGATGGCTCTGCAGTGGGGACAAGGAGAATTTTTTTCTCAAAGTTCCTGTGAGTGTTGGTAATTTCAAGTTTACCTGACAATTTTGCTTTCTCTTGCTTTGCTGCATGAGCTGTGGGTGTGGTTTATGAGTCTATGATTTCAAGTATGATGAATTATTGATGTACCATGATTTTGGCACTTTCGACGCTTAAAACCAAGAAATTATCATTAGGTATGTTTATGTAGATATGATGCATTTTGTATTTGAATGTTGTAGGAAAAACGGAGTCAGAGAATAGAAATAAGAGCAAAGTAAAGGCGAAAAAAGGGGCGAAATGCGGAGTTGCCGGGAATGTCACGAGTCGTCGTCCCGAGCGACTCATGCACGGAGTCTTGGGGGAGAAGATCGAGATTGATGCTGAAGAGAATTTTCAAATGGATTGAAGGCATGACTCGTTGCGTGCAGTAGTGATAAGCCGATCTGAAAGTAGGAAGATGAATTCTGAAAAAGATCCCAGTGAGAGAAACGATAGGTAGCAACAAGTTGTCGGTGTTGGGAACGGCTCGTGGGGAGGACTTTGGTAGGAATCGTACGGTGCACTAGAATTTTGAAGAGTTAAGACCCTGAGGCCTACGAATCATGCTCGACACGGCAGAGTCGTTGGGTGACCCATTACCATGTCTGGGCCTTTCTTTGAGGATGGGTGATTTTTACTAGCCCTTGACTAGATTTAAGGAGACCCAATGAGTCGTTACTTGGCCAGATTACCCCCTCTTGGAGTCTGGAATCCAAATTTAATTAGGATAAAATTTTTTAGAACTATAAATATAATTTTTAGGTTTATTTTCATACGATTATTTTACCAACTTTCACGTGAATTCTAGTAGTTTGTTAATGATTGTTCATGGTTTAGAAATAAAGTTCAAATTTGTTCTGATTTTGGGAATTAATCAACATTGGAGTTTTGTTAATCAAGTTTGGAGTTATATTCAATTACTTGGTTTTCTTCTGCAATTTTTGTAAGTTACAATTATGATTTGTTTTTATATTTTTGTGTTGTGATTATTCAAACATGAGTAGCTAAACTCATAATGAGGGTTGTGGGAACCTTGATGAATTAACACATATTGGTTAAAATACTTAGTGATTCTTGAACGGAGTTTATGCATGGATTGGTTTTCCTTCATTTTAATTATTTCTTACTTGATTTGCAAACATTGGAACTCGTCTTATTCTTACTTACCGGATTAAGGAGGTAGTGAATGGGACAAGGGATAAACAACGAGATATTTGAGGCTATCAACCCTCATCTAATAGCTTGAACTTGTCAAGGATAGCTAATCAGATATTAAGGGTAAGGGTTAATTAAACATACACCCGTATACAGTCCAAGTTGCATGGTGATAATCATCTAGATAGGGGACCAACCATTTAGGTGAACCTAAGGGACCAGCCATTTAGAGGTGAACCTAACACCAATATTTCATGTTAAACACCACAGGTCACTAGTGTAAAACCTTGTGAATTTATGAAGTCCATGAGAACTAATCCCGAGTCAATTTGCGATTGAGTACAAACTGAGAATTTATTTAAACATCTAGTAGTCATCACTCTTATTTATTATTTTATTTCTTTCCCTCCAGGAAATAAATGTCCGTCAGTAATAGCCATTCACATTAACTTAAGTTCTATCCGTATTCCCTGTGGGATCGGCCTCGGCCTTTCTTGGGTTCTATTTGACATCGACACTCTTTATATCTCAATTGCAAGGTATAATTTGGTGACAACAATTTTTGGCACTTAGTTGCCGGGATCACGGCTAAGGCTTTTGTTAATTATGTTTGCTTTCTTTGTTGGTTCTTATTCCCTTATTATTTTTCTTTTTATTGTTTTTGTTTTAATAGGTCTTAGGTTCGTGCATGACCATTACTAGGAACGAGAAATCTTTGGTTCAAATAGATCCGCGAACTTGAGAAGACACTAAGGAATATAAGAAGAGCCGTCGCTTATACAAGAACAAGAGACGGTGGACCAAGCTACGGCGAGAATGTTGGGCGGAACAGCTGAAAATTTAGAGATCATAAGTTAGCTAGGATTGCTGAAGCGATATCTAGTTTGCCGAAGTAAGTATTTAGAATAATAGAGGTCCCGAACAACAGAACACTTAGTTATTTCGATGAGGATGATGATGCGTATAGATGAAGCAGTGCCCACTTTGGAGCTATTGTCCATCCCCCTTTGCCTGTGTATGAAGTTTGATATTACCTGTGCTATGATCCAATTGCTTAAGATGAAGGAAATATTTACGGAATTCGTACAGGCGGTGATGCCCGCCACTCGCTGACCAATTTCATGGGTATTTGTAAGGCATATAAACAATTGGGAGTGAGTGAGGATGCGATTCGGCTGAGTTATTTCCTTTTTAATTAGGGAGTGAGGCAACGCTTTGGGTTGTGGGAATTGCAAATGATTCAATCTTCATATGGAGGGAGTTGAAGAGAGCTTTTCTTGAAAGATTTTCCCACCTTCGAGCCTTGCATTTGAAAGATGAGATATATAGCAGGTACTCAAATTCTAAGGCACTTCACGAGACATGGTGGAAATTCAACAAAAAAAGCTTAAAAGGTACCCAACCACGGGGATCCAAGATACATTGTGGAAATTTTCTATAGATCGCTAAATGCTAACACCGATGCGGTGGGCGATTTCGTGTACGGAGGAACATTTATTAGCCATACTTATGCTGAAACTGCGTAACTCACTTGGCCAGAATTACTAAAACCAACCGCACATAGCACACAAGAATCGGAGACTCAGTTTGAGTTGTTATGTGGTAGAGTATGACTACGAACGAGAGAAGAAAGGACGATTAATAAGATGTCGAAACATTCTTGAGATAAAGGCCACAATGGGGTTACTTGCTAAGTATTTGATGGGAGCGGAGTTGAAAAAGTTAATGTTGTGGGTTCTCGGGGCAAGATGCAGAAAATGATGGTGAATCGAATTTGAGGAAGAACCTAACTATTTGAATGAACCGGGTGGGTTTTGTACCGTGCACAAGGGTCCCCAGCAAGACTCTTGGCGCCAAGATCAAGGGAACCAAGGTTGGAACTTTTGCAAAGATAACAATTATAGCAGGTACCAATACGAGAGATAATAGTAGCTGGAAGAAACGTGATGAGTACAAGAATGACATAAGTGGTTTATATGTTCCTCAAGAGCAGGATCCGAATCTAGTGGTTCGAGAGGGGGGTAGAAGATATGTTATCCAAGGTGCTTAAGCAGATGGAGGCAACAGAGATGACCATTTCAAAGAACTCCACTCTGATATTTCTAGTATGGAGCAGGTGCGTCACATGCGCGTTTCCATAAACGGGTGAAGGCGGCAGCTTGGTTAGATGTACATTTACCCAATGAACTAGGGCGAAGAGCGAGACTTCAGCAACTGTTCAAAATTTGAAAAATGATAGTCATTTATGGTTGTCCTCTTTTAAGAAGCGAAGCGTGATTGATCCTACAAACCGAGGTTTTGATTGATGAGATAGTTGAGCCCTTAGTGATTGATAATGATAGGAGTGATAGGTTACGAGGATGAGATTTTCTTTGATGAATCGGTTGAAGACCTTTCCTTGTAATGCAAAGGAGCATGGGTCTAGAAAAGAAAAATAGAAGGAGTACGGCAAAAGATCACACCTACTCCTAGGCCTCCCTCTTTGAGGTTGAAGAAAAGGCCGAAGATGGGAAGTTTCACTAGTTAAATCTTTTGATATTTAAAACAATTTTACGCCAGACATCGCATTATGTAGAGGCAGGCAGAGATGCACAGGCATGCTAAATTCATGAGACCTTGTCACTAGAAGAGGGTTTGTGAGTTTCGAACTGCGGATAATTTGCACCTTGTAATGCAATAGCATCTCGTTCTCTTGTTCGGAAATGAGAGGACTTGCTTAGGGATTTCACCCTACCATGCACTATTGGAGCTTTTAATTTTGCAAAGGAATTATGTGATCTCGATGCTATATTAATTTGATGCCATTAGAAATTTTCGGAGCCGGTTGGGCTTGGGAGCCCCCAAACCGACTATATTACGGCTTTTGATGGTAGATCGTACGGGGAAAAATGGGTCAGAATCCTCCATGATGTTCTAGTGAAGGTAGAGTCCTTTATATTTACGTAAATTTTGTCATTATGGGTATGAGGTTGATTTTGAGGTCCCCATTATCTTGGGGGCGATGATTCCTCGCCATCGGACGTTCTCTTTGTAGATATGAGTGACTCAATTAGGTTGAACAATTGGAAGTGACATTGATGTATGCGAGATGAAAAAACCAAATGATATGAGGGTGGTCTCAATAATTGATGTTATGGAACTTTGAGTTCCCAATTATACCCATTGAGGAGTGTTTGATTCTTGATGACTTAGACGGCAATTTTGATGAATGTTGGTCATGAGAGATCCATGAAATTGAGAGATTATTAATGCAGTTGTTGGCATGGGGTCATACACTTACTCAATGCACTCGCGTCATTGCAATATGTATTTTGGGGAGCGTAGCTTTTCCAGTCATTGTAGTCGCTGACTTGGAAGAGGCTCAACAAGTGGAGGCTTTGGTCACCATTTTGAAGAGATATAAAAAAGCTGCTCGGGTGGACCGTCGTATTATTATTGGAATCATAGCGGTATTTGCACTCACAAGGTCCATCTAGAGCTAGATTGTATTCGGTATTGAGCATCGAGCGTAGGTTGAATCCACCTATGTAAGAGGTGGTCAACAAGAGAGATCATCAAGTAGTTGGATGCAGGTGTGGTTTATCCTATCGCGAGACGGCAAATAGGTAAGCCAGGTCTAATGTGTACCTAAAAATGGAGGAATCAGGTGGTCCCAAATGCTAGAAATGACTCATTCCACTAAGACTAGTCACCGGTTGGAGAGTATGCATGGAATACAGGAAGTTGAACCATTAGACACAAAAGATCACTTTCGATGCAATTCATGGACCGGATATTAGGCAGGAATTGGAGACGAGGATGGTATTGTTTCCTTGGCGGTTGTTGAGTACAAATAAGATTTCTACCCCCAAAGACTAAGAAGACCGTTCACTTGACTGTTTATGAATGGTGCTTTTAAGGATGTGGTTGAGTTATGTAACCACACTTATACTTGTCATGCATGATGTCCATAACACTGACTGGTGAAGAACATCATTAGTCTTTATGAATGAGTTTTGGGCGAGATTTTAAAGTGATTGCTGAATTATTGCTCTATTTATTTGTAGGTAAAATGAAGATGTGAAAGGCCAACTTGAGTATAGCGGAAAAATGTTGTTTAACATTAAGAAGGTATAGTGCTGACCTTGGATTTGGTAAAGATATTAAGTGAGATAAGTGCTAGGTGATGTTTTAGATTTTTTACCCTAATTTGTATTAAGAAAAGAGTGTTAGAAAATTTCTGATATAGGAGTTTTATAAAATTTGGTAAGACTTCTAAATTGTCTTTATATGTGCTTTGAGGAAAATGGGCTGAATTTTGTTTTTAAAGTATAAAGACATGTACAAAAACTTGAGATGTACCAGAGAAGTTGACCACATTGTATTATGATAGCGCCGGCCAGTCTACTTACAGATATCACAATTACTGCTTGATGTAGCCACCGAAGTATGTTAGATAAGTGAAAAATTTTCCATCCAATTATTATGCTAATAATACTCTAATGCAGATCAAAATTATCAAAAGTGATAAGAGCTATTGTTTGCATAGTTTTTGTATTTGAGAGTTTAGAAACATACTTTCTTAGAGCTAAGGTGATATTCCGTACAAACCATACAACTTTGAGATGTACGATGGAAAAGAAGGATGTCAAACAATATGGTTGTGGTGATAAATTCTTTGCTACAAGAGTTTGCGTTCGAGTAAAAGAGGCGGGGCCCGAAACGAGGTGGCGAGATCATTTATCAAGGTGGAGACCTAATGCGGCTTGCCCGAGATAAGCATTACATAGTTGATGCATTCCCAAGCAGTAGGTTTTAGCGGCCTCACAAGATCTCATCCCATGGTTTGCGAACTTGGACAATTATAAAGTGAGTGATCTTTGTGCAGGCCCTTATCTTTCCTTAGGAGGAAAGAAGTTTATGTCGACGTGTAGATGTTTTACGAGATGATCTACTTATTTGCATATGTGCGTGGGTTATTCGGAGATGCGTGCCCAGTAGAGATGATGAACATATTGGAGGCCTTCCACTCATCACATTTGGGGTCCACCACAAGGATTTACATATACAAGATTGCACTAATGTGTGTATTATTAGCCAACCATTCACGAGATGTGCATGATTTTGCAAAGCGTGTGATGCATGCCAAGGCAGAGACATGACTCCTCTTTACTCCCATCTGGTCATTAAGCTATTTGATGTATGGGGCATTGACTCTGAGGCCCATTTGTAGAGATCAAAACGGGATGATAATACTTGTTGGCACATTGACTATGTTTCGAAATGGGGTGACGATTGCGGCAAATAATGAAGGGAAGAGTATGCAAAATTCTTGAAGCGGAATATATTTGCTAGATTAGGACTCCTAGAGCCACCATTAGTGATGGGGATTCACATACGTAACCCAGTTGTTTTCTCTCCTTATTGGAGAAATATGGGTAAACACAAGGTGACAACACCTTATCATCATGATCTAATGGGCGAGGTGGAAGTCATGGCGGGAGATTAAGACCATCTTGGCAAAGACCTGAATGCTAAGCTGGGCCAGTTGGTAAAGAAAGCTAGATGATGCTTTATGGGCTTATCAGACCGCATTCAAGACTCATATAGGTATGTCTCTGTATCAGCTAAATTATGGAAAAGCATGTCTTCTTCCGGTTGAACATGAGCGCAAAGCTATGTGGGCACTCAAAAATTTGTGAATTTGGATTGGAATGACGCAACTTGGAGGCTTGATTAGTTGAATGAGCTAGATGAATTTCGTTTGGAAGCCTATGAGAGTTCTAAAATTAAGAATGAAAATTCGGTATGGCTTAGGAAGATCGAGAAGAGAGTTCGGTCAGGGTAACATGGTGTTATTATTCAATTCAAGGCTTTGCTTGTTTCTACGGAAAGTTGAAGTCCAAATGGTTAGGGTCTTTTCAAGTGGTTCAAGTATTCTCCCATGGGGCAATTGAAGCTAAATCATGAAGGAAGCGTTTTAAAGTTAAAGGCCAACGGGTGAAAGCATATCTGGGATAAGCCAATTCGAGTCACTTTGCATTCTGGATACTAGTGCGACATGCTTCATTGATTAACAAGCGTACTTTCACGATGATGAAATGGATTTCCCATTTCAAGAACTTCAAAACCGCATCAAATGGAATCTGAGCAACCACGGTCATCACAAAACATTGGATAACAATTGAGTTCTTCCCGGGACTAAAATTAGTCAGCCCATTCGGGTTAGATGTCCCTGGAAAGGATCTCATAATCGGATTCAAGGATCGACTCAAGGATCGACTCCACATTGGACCCTATGGAATAGTGTTAAAAAATAAGTTCAAGCCATACTCAAAAGTCTCACGCTTATTCCGAGATCCTTTGAGATGAACAAATTAAGAGAAATCGAGCAACGATTGATAGAACATTCATGTCTTTGAATCTCATAAGGAGTTCATGAAGAAATGTAAGCAACCCACTCTCAGTGAATGAAGAATTCTTCATCAAACTCCCATTCAAGAAGGAATGAAAAAATCAGCAAGCCAAGGCAAGCCACTCGCATGAATCGGAAGAGCACCCCCCTTCATCACGAAAGAAGAGTGCGGCGAACTCATGGAGTTTGGGTGATGAGCCGTCGATTCTCAATGGGCATTGAAGCATGTCAACAAGAAGTTGAGCGGACAAGAGGGTAAACTAATATTAGTCATAAACTACTAGCATCTCAACCATTTCCTCCAAGATGATAAATCCCTATACTAAATGAAACACCTATTTTCACACCTGAACAAAGCTAGACATTTTCCAAGTTTCATCTCAAATGCAGTTTTGCCCGATGGGATACATCTGGAAGCCAAAAATAGGATTTGCATTCTGACCAACACTTGATAGGTTATGCCATTTGGGCTAAAACCTGCACCCTCTCTATTCCAAAAAAGCAATGATCAAAATCTTTCAGCCTATCCTCCATACGTCACTAGTATACATTGACGATATCCTATTGTTCGGTGATACTGCAGAGAGAACACTTTGCCTTACTCCATCATTTTCATGATATAGTAAGAGCAAATAGAGTTATGCTTTCTTCGAAGAAATGGTCATTTTAAAAAAATTGATTTCTTAGGATGCATTTTCTGATGGAGCATATTGTCGAGTCGCACATCGTCAAGAATTACTCGAGATTTCAGACACCAACTTCACTACAAAGCGCTTCAACTTAATTTTTAGGGATTATAAATTATGTTAGAGATTTTATTCTGAAGTCTACAAATATTTCTCCACTTAAAAAAGATGCTCGAGAATGCCCAAGCAGTAAGGGTAAGAAGCGGAGATGAAGGCATCCCGAAGAATCAAGCGGATGTCTAGCAGTGAAGACTCTCCATATTCCTTGAGATGGAAAGAAGATACGCACTAGTGACCAGCAATGAATACTGGTGGATTATGGAAGAAAAGATGTCCATAAGAGATATACGGATATGCTAGCGGAGATTCAAGGATTGAGCACTACCATTCCACCTTCAAAGAGATTCTAGCTAGAAGTGAAGAATGGAATGAAGAAGTTCAACTTCTTCCTAATTCCTGTGAATTCCTGATTGAGATGGATATGAAGGTGTTCCTAGAAGATGATCCAGTTAAATCCCAAGATACTTCCACACCCATAAAATTTTCAAATGGGCTAAATGGTTCTCACCCTACAAATTCTGGTGAAGAACACAAAAAGGAAAAGATAATTTCTGTGAGACTTCCAATCTATCGGATGAATTGGCAAAAGTTTTCCCAGAAAACCCCAAGAAAGATGAAAGAACCATTAGGCCATGTGTTCATGATTACAGCCCACAAGGTCACTGGGTAAATCGAATCTGCCAAGCCATGCGAACTTGTTCGAGTCAATAATGAGTTGACCGATCCATCCATCACATTCCCGAAGAACGAGACTTCTATGAGCTACAAGTTTTGATAAATACGAGACGATCCATCCTAAAACATTATAGAGTCAGCAGATACCCATTCTATACGTGTCCATACCACTTGCTAATGATTTTCAGGAGCTCTTATGGATTCATACATTACGTCACCGAGTATTACATCGATGGAAATTCAAATGCAACGTATTCGGGGACTTTGACAAAGATTGGGAACAAGCTTTGGAAATATTCTTATAGTGGTTAAGAGCAGGTGGAAATATTGGGTTCAATGTCTTAAAAATTCATACGATGCAAAGATATTCATGCTACGTCGACCAAATTAAGTTAATCGATGGAAAAGTCAGAGGCAGTCTCTTTCTATTGGAAATTTCCAATATCATTTATCCTTGAAGAGGAATACTATGAAGCACAAGGTTTATCTTCCAGCAAAATAAGTGCGTCCCAAAAGAGGTTTGTGAAGAATGACACCATGGAACCACAGCGATAAACATCCTTCTTTAGGAAGAAACCAGAGAACAAACGGGAATATGTCGAGACACCTACTCACGAGATCACCGGGGATGAAATCCCTTTCCCGGGCCATTACATGGATCGAGTATGAACATCCCATCAAAATAATTCCTCACAAGGACTCTCAATATGGAGCAAGTCATATAACGTCAAACGAAAATGCTACTATATGAAGATAGTTAAAATGGAGTTTGCACTTAATCTGACTTCTTTGATGGCAAACATATGAGTTCGATTGAATCGGTGGAGAATGCTCAAACCCACCGAGTGCCACCTCCGAACATTGTCCCACCGGATAATGGTTGATGGCGTGTGCTAGACGTGTGAGAAAATGCAGCTCACACTTTCAGATCACCGCCAAAGCCCCACCCATATGAAAGATGGCGGGCCCAGCTTACATGCACCATCATAGGCTTCCTTGTATGTATTAGGCTAGCACTTTTGACCCAGAGCCGTTTGTTTTATTGGCGCTGTTGTTTATTAGGCTTTGTAGATGTGTTTTGTTTAAATAAGCGTGCTAGATTTGTCTTTATCGGGCATGTAAATAGGTGTACGTTTTCGTTTTGTTAGGCACATAGAAAGATTGTACCAAATTACATCTTGCATGGAGTCTTATCTTGTAGTCTCCTAACCTCTATATAAAGAGCTAGAGTTTGTCCATTGTAAATAAAAGTCAAAAAGAATTTTAGAGTTAGGCAATGTGTAAAAATTCCTATGTTCAATAATGTAGTGTTTGCGAAATTCTCTCTTGGTACTTCCTTTCCAAAGGCATGGTATGGGCGATACTTTTAGTAGTAGGGCCTCTACATGGGTAAAAGCAAGATTGTTACAAGTACAATAGTTTTAAAGTTTATAAACGGCTAAATTATAAGTAAGATTAAAAATTTCCCGAGTTGTGTTCCTTGGCCAAACCGTCAGTGGATGTAGAAGCCATCACAGCATTTGTATGGAAATCCTTTTATGTCTATGATATTTTCATTGGCGGCACCCGGCAGCGTCCTCGGAGCGTTGAAATCCGAGTTTCATAGCAGCGTAACCAAGGATGTTGAAGCCCGATCCCCGCATTAGGGAAAACTATTATGCCTCACAATCCTACGTAGCCTTGCCATTGTTTCCTCGCTCTACCTTACCTAGTTCGGTATCGAGCCGAGGTTATATAGTCGTAGTCTCAAAGTCAACATGTTTTTGCATAGAAGTATGACTTCCCGAAATAGACCAATATGAGCCTTATTAGCTATAGATTATTTACATGACTTAACTACCAATCGTCATATTTTCTGTGTGAAATACACCACAGACATAAGCTGTCCGCGAGTATAAGTAACGAGCAAGCCTTATACTGGCATACTATTAAAAAAAACATATTGAAAAGAATGTACATAAGCTAAATCATGAACCAACTCATACAAAATAATAAAATAAACTCATTAAACTAAAACATAAGTCATTTAAAGTGATACAACTAACTAGCTGACTCTTTATGAATCCTCTACTAACATATTGAGTACAATTTATCAAGACAAGGCCACCGTGTGCTATGTAATAAATGAACTTCTAAATTGAACTAGAAATAACTATGTCGTGAGTGCAAGGAGGTCCCACTAAGGCTTTGAGTTGGTGGTATCTTAATAGAATGCTTGTTAATGGATCTAAGTGACTATACCTGCATCATAAATTGATGGAACGCCAAATGAAAACAATACATGGAATGTGGTATGTAAGTTGAGTAAAACAATACTAACAATTAACAAAGTTTGTGAATTGAGGCATGAATATGATATGAAATCAAGATTATGAATAAACTAAATGGCCCAGAGACTATGTGGTGAACTTGTGAAACTAAGCATTAGGGAAATTTATTATGCATGTGATTATAAAACACGCTTTGGAAACTAGAGGCACAGTGCCATAAATAATACTTTAAAACTCTTCTTGAAAACTAAGCCAATTGGGTAAGCTATATAACTAAAAACATTAAGCGAACAATTGAATAAGCGGGTATAGTTGAAAACATGCAATAAGACCAAGTGCACGACTATTTGACTCATGCACTAAGGCGAGAGTAGCGAGGTAGTTAGGTAAGAATATCATATGCAAATACCATAGAAAATTTAGTCAAAATTACTAATATTTTTGATTTGGAGAGTTTTTTTATAACCGACATACGCCATGTGAGTGCATGATGTCCAACCTCAAATTTAGTGGGAGAGTTTTTGAAGCCTTTCGAGGTTAGAGGATAAAAAGCTTGACGTGGATCCATACTAAGCCCTTATTGGGGGCTTAGCGAGAGTCACATGAATCAGTAGCACCATCCTATCCTACGTTACGTAGTATCCAAGGTATATGTTATCAGAACCTATACCTCTCTCGGTGTTAAATGTCCACCTAAAACCATAAGTGGCATTTGGAGTCATCAGATTCACGAGAGAAGAAGTGGGCGTTCGAGTCATTTCACAGAGCAAGGAAACAAGTTGGCACGTTAAGAGACTACAAAACGGTCAGGCATCGTGTTGGTAGCGTGTCGAGCCAAATCTCTGCGATAGCTAGGTGTGTCACGGAGCAAATCTCCACAGAAGCCCAAACTTTAATAATTGCTAAAACAAACTCTTAGCGGTTAAATTGGAGATCACATATTATTTTACGAAAAACACAAAAGGAACGAAAGGGAGAATAGAGGAAACTACACTTAGGGTTTACTTTCTTTCTTTTTCCACACTTATAATTCATGAAATTAATAACTATGATGAATTCTTGTAACTAGCATGAGTGGCTTAAACCATTCTTCTAGGGTTGAGGTCATATGACATTATTGTATTTTCTTAAATTACATTTGGATTCCGGGTTTCATTGTTATTAGTTCTTGCATTCTTGTTTTTTAATCATTTTAATACTTGATCACCATTGAAATGCAATTGTTAATCTTAGGCAAACTCTAAGCTAGAAGGATAGGGCAGGAATGCAAAGAAGTGAGTTCAAGTCTTTAAGTCTGATTCATGGTTAGGATAAAAATATACCTAGTCGCCTCGCATGGTTATTAAATGGGAAATTAGCTAGACACTTGAATGCGAATTGGCCATCACTTCTCTTTGATGCTTGATTTGTGAAGGCAAGTTTAGCTTAAATGGTTAGAGGTTTGAAAGTCCATAGCAGGGAATTAACCCCGTGAATCACTCCATAGATAATTACATATGAATTAAGGAGCTGTCACAAGTAAAACACTTGATGTAGTTGTGAGACTATTTCATTTTGTTTAGAGGATCGGAGCCGTAGACATGGCGGTTATTTTCTAAGACAACAAATGAAGGAAAATATTTGAACCATTTGAATAGTTGCTGTAAAACGAATATTTGGCCTTACCCCTGGATTCTTCTTATTCTTGTGTTTGTTCTTTAAATTTGTGTTCGTCTTTAGGTTTAGAAACAAACAAATCATAAATCTTATAACATTAGCACTTTGAATTTTTCAATAGGTACTTGAACTTGTTAATTGACATAAAATGCGAGTCCCTTTGGGTTCGAGATCTAGCTCTTAAAGAGTTCTTGTATTACTTGTATGGCCAGCGTGCGCCTTAGAAGGTGTAAGCAAATTTTGGCATTGTTTTCGTGGACTTGCAACATTTGGTGAATTTCTTGTTTTTGTATTGTTACGAATTTTCTCAAGTGTTAAAAAAATTTATCTTAGTAATCTTATTTGTGGGTAATAGGTTTTGCCAGGTGCAAAGGCTGAACGAGGGGATAGAGGAAGTTTGGTAGAACCATATCCCAAGCTGAATGAAGGTTGTGACGGTTTATACCACTATATATCCCATCGGCGGAGTTCAACAAGGTGAGGTTGCACTAGCGAGAGATGGCCTTGAACTAGTGTGCAAAGTGGAAATCCCACTTGTGACTAATGTTACCTCCGGCATACGTAGGCTGGAGCCTAGAGGTAGATTGAGGCGTAGCGAGAATATCGTGCGGTTGTTGCACATAGTGGGCGGTTCTTTTGGGGATGGCCCACACTGGCCCAGCGGCATCTGAGTGCCTGCAGGAGATCGGTAAAAACCTTCGGCCCCTTTGGGTGTCAGCGATTATGTCAAGCTCACCCGTTTCCCATTTTCATTATTGGGAGAAGTGAAGAGGTGGTTGTATGCGGAACAACCTAACTCCATTATTACTTGGAACAACATGGTAAAGCTGTTAGATTCTTCCCATCGGCAAGACTTCTAAATTGAGGGTAGAAAATTTCAGTTTTAACGGCCAAATGAGAATTTATACTTGTCTTGGAGAGGCTGAAGTCATTGTTGAGAGATTGTTCCCACAACCACTTGATCCCAGTAAGTTTTAGCCCCATACTTTTGCGAGAGAATGCCGACTCCTACAAAAAATTTTGCTAGACTCTCTGCATCGAGGTGGGCGGCACTTTGAAGACATGATGAACTCACCACACTCTCTTTTGACGAGTTGCACAAGGAAATCTAAGTGGCACGAGTGATTCATCTAGGGGAGTAGGCAAGAGAGTAGCTGAGTTTCTTGAAGTTGATAGTGTAATTCCTTGGCGGCCCAACTAGCATCCTTCCGGCATTAAATGATGACTCGGTTAGTAAAATTTGAACTTGCTTTCAACCATATTCATAAATAAATGCGGTTCATCTAGCTCCAAGTTGGTGTAAGATATGTAACGAGGCATGGTGCGAGAATAATGCAGTAATCCAAAGTCAATGAACTTTATGGGTAATGTCTTTGAGAGGCAATGGGGATTATAGGAATACTTACAATAGCTGGCGAAATCGAGACTAGCTTTTCTTGGGGTAGTAATCACGGCGAGAGTTAGAGTTATGTTGTTAGCCTCCAAGACGTGCCCGGCACTTGAGGAAAGCGAATAGTGGCTAATCTAGCAACATTGAGGAGATGTTATAGAAAATCATGGCCAATCAAACTCGGTGGCAGACGACAAAGCAAAATTGGTCGAGCTTAAAAATCGATAGTTGGCCACTAAAAAGTTGGAGAAATAGATAGGTCAATTAATAACTACTCAACATAATAGACAGCCGAGAGGGTTTACCGGTGATATAGATACAAACACAGAGGTAGTCACTTAGCCATAAGTTTGAGAGTGGCAAATAATTTGTGGATGCACCAATAAAGAGAAGAAGAATAAGGTGTAGCGAGTTGGTGGGACTCGATCCATCGGTTGAGAAGGAGACAATCAGAGAGTTGTAGTTAACCATTCACAATCAGCATTGCATCCATTACAAAGACCAACACCACCGTTTCTGCAGAATACGAGAGCCGGGGAGGAGCTTGTTTTCCGAAGTTCTTTGATATTTTCGAAGAACTTCATATCAATTTGCCTACAATTGACCTTTTCTAGGGAATGCTCAAGTAGGTTAAGTACTTTAAGGATATGGTGGCCAACAAGATGAGGCTGGTAGATGTCTAGATTGTAGCACTTATTGAGGAGTGCAGGTTTTAGGAGTGATGAACAAGATGCCCAAAATCTCAAGGAACCGGGGAGTTTCACCCTCCTGTGCAAAAAGGTGGAAAAGATTTGATGAGGCCTTATGATCTAGTGGTGATAGTGAACTTGATGACGCTATCATTTTATGATACCTTGGTTTGGAAAAGCAAGGCCCGCGAGAGTAATATTGCGGTGGGATAAGTCGAAAGGTGGCCTTGGAGGAGATTATTGAGGACCTTCTCATCCAAAGTAGGTAATTTCATCATACCTGCGATTTTATAACACATGACCCGGGGTTGATAGTTGCAAGTTCATTAAACCCAAGTATGTAGGGTTATGAATGCGGGAAAATCTTCCACCCTTATGCCCAATTTCATCCTAATTCTATGATTTCAAGTCTCTAAGCATGTAAAATTGAATTCTAGAGTTTAACCCTAATTTCATGTAATTAATCATTATATCTCTATGGGTTCAATTCTCATGTTCCAAATGATGAAATATGGATGAATGGGCAGATTATACTCTCATGTTCCTCATTAATTGATGATTTCAAGCTTATGATGATTTTTTCCATATTATGCATGATTTATGAATTTCAAGCTTATGAGTCGATGATTTCAAGTACGATGAATTATCAAGTATGCATGAATGTTTATGAATTTCTAAATTATGATTCCATGATTTTAGTCTGAATCTCATTTCAAGTATGTATGATTCCATGATTTGGGCAAGCCCATGTAGAGTCAAGTATGTTTTATCATGATTTTACAAGGCTTACGAAATAAGTTTGTGAAATGTTTCCAAAGTCAAGAATCCCAATATTACGATTTTACTATGTTTTGATAATATGATTATGAGCAATATGCATGTTTGGAAGTATTGTCTAGCACAAAGTAGGCCAGAGATTTCGAACCTTAGTCTCAAAAATATGCATCACCATAGGTATATTTATATTTAGGACACTCTCAAGATAGTGTTTCCACGACAAGAGGTACACACGTGATATCACACCTTATCCGTCCTTTGCTCACGGCAATGCTTTGGATGGCTCTCCTCGTGTGGATAGAGTGAATCATGATTGCCATGCTCTTGATGGTTGTCGGTTATGATAAGTCTCCCATTGTTCCTACGTGACTTTTCTAGATTACTCATGTTCATGATTTACGATACTATGTTTTATAGCATATTTGGCCTATTGATTAGTTTATGAGTTTTTATTTATAATTTCAAGCATGGTACACTATGTGATTTCTTCTAAACCTTGGGTATTATGTTCATCTTATGATGAATATATATGCTTATATTACTTCCAAAATATGGCTTTTAACATGTTTCCTTACTCTCATGTTCTATCTTGATTATACTTTCATGATTTCATAATATCATTTTACTAGCATGTTTACTTTTCTCTACATACTTAATACATTCTAAGTACTAATTGCATACTCACATGCTATATCATGCCATGATATAGGTTTGGGTGATCCTTCTCGGTCCTAATGTTAGCTTACTTGATTTAGATCATCTTAGTTTCTAGTCTTGGTTAGTCTTCATCATCGAGGACGTCTATCAATTTATATGGTCATGTATGGTTTTTAGTTTTGAGACTTTGCCAAGCTAGACAGGTTTTTTACCATCGGGTTATCATAAAACTAGAGGCTTTTTAGATAGGCATGTACTAGCATGTTTTTGCTTTCTCTACATACTTAATACATTTAAAGTACTATTGCATACTCTATATTTATATCAACTCTCTCATGATATAGGTTTGGGTGATCCTTCTCAATCGATGTTAGCTTGCCCATTTAGATCGACTTAGTTCCCCGAGTCTTGGTTAGTCTTCATCATCGGGCGTCTATCAATTTATATGGTCATGTATGGTTCTTAGTTTTAGACTTTAGCAAGCTAGTTTGGGTTTTTTATCCATCGAGTTATCACAAAACTAGAAACTTTTAGATAGGCATGTAGTAGAGGCATGTAGTAGATGACTTAGAATTGTGATATTGTCACTCTTACTGATGTTGACTTAGAGTTTTGATATTGTCACTCTTACTGATGCTTCATGTTATGTAGATTTCTTCTTATTCATGCTTATGTTTTAAATTCTGCTTTAAGTCATGCTCTTGAGTTTCTATACATGTACCATAGGTTAGCTTAGGGCCATTCGTGGTTCTAGGTCCCGTGTCTCGATCTAAGGTCTCAGTTGGGGTCGTGACAATCTTGGTATCAGAGCAAAGGTTGTGTGACCTATGGTGTCTGAAAACCACGTTGAGTAGACTATTTTGAATGGGTTTGAAGAACACCACACTTATGGGGAAGAGGCTAAGAGACATCTTAGGAAATTTCCCTTATTCCATGATCTATGATGCGCGATGAAGTACCTCTTTATTCCTATAACTCGTTGTATATGCGTTTGCAAAATTATGCCTCCCCACCGAGTCAACTAAAAAAGAAATAACAATAGAAATGGCCATGGTGATGGTAGTGGAGATGGTACATCAACCAGCTTCATTGATTTCAATGGATCCCTTGCCCGAGCGGATTACTCATGTCGAGTTCCGAGTCACTTTTCAAACATTGGCTCAGTTTATGACAACCTAGGTTAACCAGCAGGAAGTGGCCCATATCTACCAGAATGGGAATGTAGTAGCGGCGTGAGAGAGAGAGACTTCCTCAAGATGAACCCATTTGAGTTTCTTAGGTTGAAGTTAGATGAGGACCTACACGAGTGTATCAAGGAGGTTCAAAAGATCACCCAAATGATGGGGTTGACTGGAGAAGAGAGTGCATATTTAGCTTCCTATGAGCTAAAGAAGGTTGCTCATATATGGTTCCGTCAGTGGAAGGAGAGCAGGGAAGTTGGTGTAGTTCCCATTGGTTGGGATAAGTTTGTCAACATATTTTTGGATAGATTCTTTGCTCGAGATTTGAGGGAGGCAAAGGCAACCGAGTTCATCAATATCAAGTAGAACAACTTGACTATCCAGGAATATGCCTTGGAGTTTACTCTATTGTCTAAGTATGCGCTGGAGATGGTGGCTGATCT
>JACEIK010003039.1:6905-19636 GCA_018107945.1 Datura stramonium | reverse complement strand
TTTGAAAAATGATAGTCATTTATGGTTGTCACTACTAAGAGCAGGAAAGCGACAGTTGATCCTACAAGACAGGTTTTGATTGATGAGATAGTTGAGCCCTGAGTGATTGATAATGATAGGGTGATAGGTTCTGAGGATGAGATTTTTGCTGATGAATCAGTTGAGAAGACCGTTCCTAGTAATGCAAAGGAGCATGGGTCTGGAAAAGAAAAATAGAAGGAGGTACAGCAAAAGATCACACCTACTCCTAGACCGCCTCCCCTTTTTAAACAGAGGTTGAAGAAAAAGGCTGAAGATGGGAAGTTTCACAAGTTCATCTCAATGTTAAAACAATTGTCTGTGAACATTGCATTAGCCGAGGCACTTGAACAGATGCCTGGCTATACTAAATTCATGAAGGACCTTTTCACTAGAAATAGGACTGTGAGTTTCGAACCTGCAGATAATTTGCACATTGTAGTGCAATAGCATCTCGTTCTCTTGTTCAGAAAAAGGAGGACCTTGGGGCTTTCACCCTACCATGCACTATTGGAGCTTTTAATTTTGCAAAGGAATTATGTGATCTCGGTGCTAGTATTAATTTGATGCCATTAGAAGTTTTCAGATAGTTGGTCTTCGGAGCCCCCAAACCGACTATATTACAGCTTTTGATGGTAGATCGTACAGGGAAAAATCCGGTGGGAATCCTCTATGATGTTCTAGTGAAGGTAGAGTCCTTTATATTTCTGGAAAATTTTGTCATTATGGACTGTGAGGTTGATTTTGAGGTCCCCATTATCTTGGGGCGATGATTCCTCGCCATCGGACGTTCTCTTGTAAATATGGAAACTGGAAAGCTCAAATTACGGTTGAACAATTAGGAAGTGACATTCAATGTATGTAGATGAAAAAACCAAATGATATGAGGGTGGTCTCAATAATTTATGTTATGGAACCTGAGTTCCCAATTATACCCATTGAGGAATGTTTGATTCTTGATGACTTAGCAGCAATTTTGATGGATGTTGGTGTTGAGGAGATCCATGGGGGTGAGGAGATTATTAATGCACTTGCTGGCATGGGGTCATACACTTATTCTTCAAAGAAGATTGATCTAGACTTGAAGAATCGGGTGACCCCAGCAGCCAAGCCATCTATTGAGGAGCCTATGGTATTGGAGCTCAATGCACTCTCGTGTGATTTGCAATATGTATTTTTGGGAGCCGGTAATACTTTACCGGTCATTGTAGCCGCTGAATTGGAGGAACGACAAGTGGAGGCTTTGGTCACCATTTTGAAGAGATATAAAAAAGCTATCGGGTGGACCATCGTATTATTATTGGAATCCTAGCCGGTATTTGCACTCACAAGATCCAGCTAGATCTAGATTGTATTCCGAGTATTGAGCATCAGCGTAGGTTGAATCCACCTATGCAAGAGGTGGTCAAGAAGGAGATCATCAAGTAGTTGGATGTAGGTGTGGTTTATCCTATCGCAGACAGCAAATGGGTAAGCCCAGTCTAATGTGTATCGAAAAAGGGAGGAATCAAGGTGGTCCCAAATGCTAACAAGGTGCTCATTCCACTAAGACTAGTCACCAGTTGGAGAGTATGCATGGATTACAGGAAGTTGAACCATTGGACACAAAAAGATCACTTTCCGATGCAATTCATGGACCAGATGTTAGACCGACTTGCAAGCAAAGGATGGTATTGTTTCCTTGATGGTTATTCGAGGTACAATAAGATTTCTATAGCCCCCAAAGACTAACAGAAGACCATGTTCACTTGACCATATGGTACATTTGCTTTTAAGAGGATGTCGTTCGAGTTATGTAATGCACCCGCCACTTTTCAACGTTGCATGATGTCCATATTTTTTGACATGGTGGAAGACATCATTTAAGTCTTTATGGATTAATTTTTGGTGGTGGGTGATTCATTCGAAGATTATTTCGCTCATTTGAGCAAGGTGCTGCAGAGATGTGAAGAGACCAACTTGGTGCTTAACTGGGAAAAGTGTTATTTCTTGGTCAAGGAAGGTATAGTGCTCGACCATAGGATTTCTGGTAAGGGTATTAAGGTGGATAGTGCTAAGATTGATGTTTTTGCTAGTTTACCACCCCCAATTTCTGTAAAAGGTGTTCGAAGATTTCTAGGTCATGCAAGGTTTTATAGAAGATTCATTAAGGACTTCTCGGAGATTGCACATCCTTTATGTAAACTGTTTGAGAAATAGGTGAAGTTTGTTTTTGATGAGGCATGTCTAAAGGCTATTGAATGCCTTAAAGAGAGATTGACCACTGCCCCTATTATAGTGGCACTTGACTGGTCTTTCCCTTTTGAGGTCATGTGTGATGCTAGCGRTGTGGCCYTGGGAGCTGTGTTGGGTCAAAGGTGTGAAAAGATTTTCCATCCAATTTATTATGCTAGCAATGCTCTAAATGCAGMTCAAAAAAATTATACCGTGAYAGAATAGGAGCTATTGGCTATAGTTTTTGTATTTGAGAAGTTTCGRGCATACTTKCTTRGAACTAAGGTGATATTCCRTACARACCATGCAACTTTGAGATGTCTGATGGAAAAGAAGGATGTCAAACCATGGTTGATTCGATGGGTTCTGCTGCTACAAGAGTTTGCGTTCGAGGTAAAAGACTGAAAAGGGACTGAAAACCAGGTGGCAGATCATTTATCAAGATTGGAACCTAATGCAGCACTTCGAGATAAGCATTACATAGTTGATGCATTCCCAAACGAGTAGGTTTTAGCGGCCTCACAAGATCTCATCCCATGGTTTGCAGACTTGGACAATTATCTGGTGAGTGATGCTGTACCAGAGCACTTATCTTTTCACCAGAGGAAGAAGTTTATGTCTGACGTGTAGATGTTTTTCTGAGATGATCCCTACTTATTTTGCATATGTGCTGATGGGGTTATTCGGAGATGCGTGCCCGAGGTAGAGATGATGAACATATTGGAGGCCTTCCACTCATCCCCTGTTGGGGTCCACCACAACGGGATTTACATAGCCCACAAGATTCTGCAATGTGTGTATTATTAGCCAACCATTCACCAGGATGTGCATGATTTCGCAAAGGCATGTGATGCATGCCAAAGGCAAGGAGACATGAGCTTCCTCTTACTCCCATCCTGGTCATTAAGCTATTTGATGTATGGGGCATTGATATCTGGGGCCCATTTGTGAGATCAAACGGGATGAAGTACATACTTGTTGCTGTTGACTATGTTTCGAAATGGGTGGAAGCAGTTGCACTTCCAAATAATGAAGGGAAGAGTATCACAACATTCTTGAAGCGGAATATATTTGCTAGATTCGGGACTCCTAGAGCCACCATTACTGATGGGGATTCACACTTCTGTAACCAGTTGTTTCTCTCCTTATTGGAGAAATATGGGTAAAACACATGGTGACAACACCTTATCATCCGCAGTCTAGTGGGCAGGTGGAAGTCACAAACTGGGAGATTAAGACCATCTTAGGAAAGAATGTGAATGCTAACTGGACAGATCGGTAAAGAAAGCTAGATGATGCTTTATGGGCTTATCAAACCGCATTCAAGACTCATATAGGTATGTCTCTGTATGCGCTAAATTATGGAAAAGCATGTCTTCTTCCAGTTGAACATGAGCACAAAGCTATGTGGGCACTCAAGAAGCTGAATTTGGATTGGAATGAAGCCACAACTTGAGGCTTGATTAGTTGAATGAGCTAGATGAATTTCGTTTGAAATACTATGAGAGTTCTAAAATTAAGAATGAAAATTCAGTATGACCAGAAGATTGAGAAGAGAGAGTTCAGTCCGGGTAACATGGTGTTATTATTCAATTCAAGGCTTCGCTTGTTTCCTGGCAAGTTGAAGTCCAAATGGTTAGGGCCTTTTCAAGTGGTTCAAGTATTCTCCCATGGGGCAATTGAACTGGAAAATCATGAAGGAAAGCGTTTTAAAGTTAATGGTCAACGGGTGAAAGCATATCTAGGGAGAAGTGAAGAAATTAGGCTGGTGGATCTCTGGGCTCTGGGTGAAGTCCGAGTAACCCAAGGACCCGCGTCATTTCGTGATGTTAAATCAGGCACTGCATGGGAGGCAACACATAGAGGTGTTTTGATGAAGTCTGAGTAGTCAAAATACCCGCGTCATTCCGCGATGTTAAATCAAGCGCTTCTTGGGTGGAAACCCAAGTTGTGAATGTAAGAAAAATATAGTGTTTATGTGTGTTGATGTGTGCAAGTTATTTAAATGGGAAATTTGAAGTTAAAATTGAAAATTTGAAGTTGAGTTTCTGGTGCCAAAAAGCACAGAAAGAGCCGTTGTCAGACCAAATAACTTGTTAACTGGATCGTCGTCATTGCTCCATGAAACAGTTTAGACAATGGTTGACCAAATGAGTCATTTCCAGTGGAAACGAATCGTGAGATCTTCCATCAAGTCTACTGGATCAAAGGCGGAACTGAACATAGAAAGGTGATAACGACTCACTATATGAATCGTTGGGTGAGTGGCTCATCAGGAAGCTACCATAGTTCAGGGCCCACGACTTAGGTCACGACTCATTGGGTTACACCACAAGTCATTAGGTTCCAGGTAAGTTCTTAAGCTCAAGCCACTGCCTGAAAGGCCGAACGAGTCGTTTAACCACATAACGAATCGTTACGTGGGACATCATGTGTTTTTAAGTAACTTCCACCCGACCCAACCCACGCACTAATTACGGTAAATTCTTATTTCAATCATATAAAACACCTGATTTTCTTGCCCTCCAAACTCTTACCTGAGTTTAAACCCAAAACATAACTTCAAAACTACCAAATTCTTCACCATTCCATGATCGACTGCTCCATCTCAAAGAATTCATACACACACACGATCATTCAATTGCTCAAAGTGCCACATTCTATTGCTATTTCTAGTTCAACTCTCTTTCTTGCTCAACTCGAAATTATTGTGAGTATTTACTTATGTATTCTATTCTCCATCAGTTTTCTTATATAATGATTTTAAGTTCGACCTAATATCATGAGTTTCACGGAAGCCTAGTGGTAAGACATTGAATGAATTTTATTTTGAACCCTTGAAGAATCTGATGAAGTGGTGCTTGTGGAATCTTTAATTTAGATGATGAACATGATAAGAGCTATTTGAACAACTATATGTCAAACTCTTGAGCACGAGCCATGTAACGAGTTGTGGTCTCATTTCACTACTCATCATATGGCTCGTCCTGAGTAGAAATTAAACTTGGTGACCAGTCGTTAAGTCAACTGGTCCAACATGAAGAAAACACATCCAGAAGAAAACGATTGATCTCACGAGTCATGGCCAGTGGCAACGACTCATTAATTCAATTGTCATGTATACTGAGACAATGTTTAAAAGTTGATTATGTTTCATCTCATCTTGTATACTAACTAATCTTCCACAGGTACAATGGCTCCGAGGGGTACACCAATGAAAGGTCCAGCAAAGAAACAAGTGTCGGAAAGGAGTCAACCATCATACCGCAAACCTCAGGAGGCGCCATCCTCCTCTGAAGAGTCCAGTAGCTCGAAGGAGGAATATGAAGTGTCATAAAAGCATCTGGTGCGGAGATCAACCAGGGCTAAGGCTCAACGAACTACAAATTCGACATCCCTGGTTGATGCTCCTACTCCACTAGTAAGGGACCCTCCAAGCCGTATAGATGAAAATACCGAGGCCATAGCTGGGAAAAACTTAGAAGTAGCTAATGAGTCACGTGCTCAACAAGAGAACATTGATGATAAACTGACTTAGACCTCGAATACATCGAACGATCAACTAAGGCACGTGAGAAGATGGTGTGTTCATGGTATGAGGGTTATATACAATTAGGATTTTGCTCCGAATGACAAAGGACGTCCAAAGAGAAGCATCTACGAGGAGGCCAGGCTAGTCACCATAGGGCTCAAGGACCACTTGAGCTGTAGGCTTTATTTGACAAATGCAGGTTTGAGTGGTTGACGGAGCCATCGGGAAGCTACAGTTCCTGCCTAGCCAGAGAATTCTATGCAACCTATGCAACCACACTACATCGTCTGGCATTGGGTGGTTAAGACTGGAAAAAGAGGCCAGCTTTAACACAGTTGTTGGTTCGGGAGATGCCTGTGGACATATCTGAGAGGACCATCTCCAGACTACTTTATGGGCTATACTATCATTCCCCGATGAACACAGCCAAGTTTGATCACAGAATATTCATGCTCAAGAAAGTCAAGACTAAGAATCTGAATAGTGAGGAGCGAATCAGGTAGTACACATGGCAGTATCGGGTCATTGCCACAAGAGGTCCGTTGGTTGAATGGTTGCATGACACCGAGTCCCAGATCAAGAAGGCCACATTAAATTTTCAAGATAATTTTTGGTAGTCACTGGTGCGGCATAGGCTGGTACCAACTGCAATGATAACATTCTTTCACCTAACAAAGCTACGTTGGTAGCTAGTATTATGGAGGGATACACCATAAATTTCCCACTGTACATTGCTGAAGAGATTCGAGAGCGGGCGATAAATAATGACACTACGATTCCTTTTCCATGTCTTATTTATAGACTCTGTCAAGATTCAAAAGTGCCAGAGTTTCCATCCATTGACCAATGCATAATTGTTCACAAGATAACAAATATCGGTCTGATAAGAGATGACACAAACCCGGTATCGAGAGAAAGGAATCAGGATGTCGCATCTACTGGAGCGACAATATTAGTAGAGGCATTTAGCAGTGGGATGTAAAATGAGGCTACTGGATTTACTAAGATTGCGGTAGAGCCCACGGAGACCAGGGAGATGGCTAGCCAGCCTGAGGCTATAGATGCAACTGACATTCCCACATTTGCGGAGATTCCAGAGTGGTCATCCATAGCAGTTGCATCTCGCCCACCTGTTGCACCCCCAAGTGCTCCTTCAGATGGTCTAGTCATAATTTCCAAAGAATTTCTGATCGATATGGCTAGATGGCTGGAAAAGGCTGAGAAACAACAAGCACATACAACTCTGTAGGTAAAGGTGCTAATGGAGCAAGTTAGGCCTTGGGTTACCAAAGAATTGGAGGCGCTCTCTAGCTCAGTGCATGGAAGGTTAGATGCTTTTGAGAGAAGCATGGATGAGCGCCTTGCACAGTTACAGGCGCCCAAGTTGGCAATGTGGTATGCGGAGGTAGCAGCACTCAGAACAGAGATGCGGGAGTTGTCCGCAAAATAGGTAGCTATGATCCCTCCACTCGTGCTTCTAGTGATAGAGGATGAGAGCGAAGAAGAGCTACCACTGATAGTTGATTTTATTACTGAGGAGCCGGTGGCAGAAGACAAGGGAAAAGGCCTCGTGAGGAGGCGAGTTTTGAGGAGGATGACTCTCTGCTCCGTCAATAGAAGCGAGAGAAGAGAGATATGGAGAGAACGCTGCATTTATCCAGAGAGAAGGCTCGACAGAGGGCCACAGTTGAGGCAGCGAAAGCTCTAGGAGAAGGTACGAGCTTAGTTGGGTCGAAAATTCACCGGGTCAAGCCGGTGGTATCGGAGAGGACACTGGAGGAATATCTACTCCCTCCACTGACCAGGTAGTAGACACCTAGGTCGTACAGGTATGTTCCCTATTTTTATATTTTTGTTTTATATATATATGCATCGAGGAATATGCATGCTTTTCCTTATGGGGGTGGGAAGGGATACCTGTGATTTTTGCTGAACATAACCTGAGGGTTTTTCTTGTCAGATATCTTTTCCCTCGGGTGTTCCTTATCTAGTAGAACTGACACGTTTAGGGTTTTATGTTATTGTGTTTATTTGTGTCAGTCGAAAGAAAGTTAGGTAAACTTAAGGCAGTCAAGAGCTTAAATTTTTTATTTTAGTTGAATAGATAATGTGATACCCCTCCTAAATTATTTTGTGTGTGTTAAAATCGACTTGTATGATCTTTGTGATTCTTTGCATGGCATTAAAACTATGAACATGTTTACCATTGTATGGTTGTACCTGAACTAGCAGTTAGTAGAAGTAATGATGTTGACCTGTTCTATGTGTGAGTGAGATTTAGTAGTTAAATTCGGCTGTATGTGTCAATCAAGAACTTGCCTGGTCAGTCATACCGAGATAGAGGATGGGAAACTAGGAAACGATCATAGGCCATTTTTGATTAATGACCCACTTTAGCCTTAAAAGATCTACCAAAAGAAAATAAATATCCCTTGATCCAAATTTTGAGCTTAAATTGACCTTTCTTTTTGTTTACACCAATTCACCTTCCTACTTTAATTAAAAATGAACCTGTCTTGGCCCTAGTCTCTCCTTGGACACTTTGAACCTCAACTCACGTAAATCTCCTAAGTTGAGGATGGCTATTATAGGGGTGATTAAGAGGAGTAGGGTGGAATGAGATTGGGTAATGAGAATGAAAGAGTGGGTGCGGTGTGCGTAATGAAAGAGAAGAAGAAAACAAAAATGTTCTTAAAAGACAGAAAAAAAAGAGCAAGAAAAGAAAAGAAAAGAATAATGTTAAATGAATGAATGCTTGAATGAAGATGAACCACACTCGTACTTGCAAACAAAAATAAAAGATGAAGCAAGTAATGGAAAAAGGGGTGAAAATATTAAAAGGTTAAAAGTGGAGTCAAGGCGTGTGTAGTGCCAAGGAGGGTTAAGCTACTAATCCCATATGTATCATACCCGAACCCGAGCCTATGTTACAAGATTAAAAAGTCCAATAGTAATCCTGGTTACCTTTCTGAAAATCGAGGTATTGAAAGTAAAGGAAAGCCTATGGCATTGCATGCACACAGTTAGAATTTCTTTGTGAGAGCGAGCGTGATCTTACCTAGTCCCAAGAGAAATACATTGATATAGTCATATTCACATGAGTGAGTGTGGGACTTCTTTTAGGTGAGAGTATTTGGTAAAAAAAATCATCTGTAAATTATCTGGATCAGTGTTATAGATTTATTGTTATACCCCCGGAACCCAAAGATCAGACCCGGAAGTAAAAATAGAGAAACACTGAAAATTCATACCAGGTCACAGAACGACCCGTGAGGTGGGTCGTGAGGAGTGACCTCGAGTCGTGAGGTGACTCGTGGTCAACATGGTTTGGCAAGGCCTGAGTGAGGAGGCCACAGGACTGATTACGAGTCATGGTCAGACCTCATGACCCGTGAGTTCACCCGTGGTCTACCTTGGAGGTTTGGAAAGTTGGGATGGGCAGTGTATGCCATGAAAGGTGACCACGAGTCGTGGTCTGACCTCACAACTCGTGAAGTCACCCTTGGGGTCCCCTTGGATGTATTTGTTAGTGGACTCAATGGACCATGGCCTCGAGTCGTGCCACCGTGGATTTCCAAATGATAATGATTTATTGATGATGATCCCCTCAAATGTGATATCACGCATAATGCACGACCCTCTCCAGGCAAGCCAGGGTCGGCTTTGCCCACTTGAGCGAGATAGTAGGGCATCATGAAAGGCTCTACCATAATGGTGTCGGTTATGATGAGTCCTCCCATTGTTCCGCATGTTTTATGCATTTTTATGTTTATGTTGTTGGCTCTAGTTATGTTTTGATAAATTTTACTTACGATTATGAAAATGAATGATTATAAATGATTTTAAAGTCTTGAGCCTCATGTTTTATTACGAAGATTTTGATGTAAGCATGATGTCCCTCTCTTATATTGTTTTTGAGTTTTATTTACTCTTCAATGTCCGTTTTACTTACCTTGCATACTCAGTACATTCCACGTACTGACCGCATACGTTCTATGTTGTATCGTTTCATGATATAGGGTCCGTATCTCAGGCTCATCCTCTCCCTTAGTCCATCTCAGCTTACGCTTTCAGCTTATTGGTGAGTCCTCATGTTTCGAGGGCCGTTTGACAAACTTTCATGTTATTTATGTTTCAGTATTGGTCGAGTTAGTTGGGGATGTTGTCCCATCAACCCATCTTATGTATTAGAGGCTTTTAGACAAGTATGTAGTTCTTAGCTATGTATATGTCCAGTATTTCCTGATGTTATGCTATAATTACATTTCTTCTATGTTTTTATGATTATAATTCTGCTTATTTGAATGAGATTAGTTGTATGCATGTTTCATGGGTGGACTTGGGGTCTCTCGGTGTTCCTTGTCCCGTGTCTATGATTCGGGTGTACGTTCGGGTCATGACAAACTTTGTATCAAAGCCATAGGTTTGAACTGTCCTAGGGTGTATGAAAGTCTCGTTAAGTAGAGTCTTTTTCATGAGTGTGAAGCGCGCCACACTTATGAAGAAGAGGCTACAACGTTTAGAAAATGTTCCCTTCTTTCATGTTCTATGTCGTGCGATGAAAATCCTTTCCATCCTTCTAATTCGTGCGATTCGAGATTGCAGAATTATGACTCCTAGAAGAATGAATGGAAGGAAGAATGGAAATGATGAAGGCCACGGAGATGGCAATGACCATGGGCATCAACAAGCCCCACTTGTTCAGGAGCCCCAAGCACTAGAGCCAGCTACCCACGTTGAGTTTCGGGCGGCTATTCAGATATTGGTGCAGGCTTTGACCGCTCAAGTCAATCAGCAGGCTATTGCACAAGTCCCATAGAATAGAAATGCAGCGGCAACTCGGATTAGAGACTTCTTGAGGATGAAACCCCCTGAGTTCACGGGGTCAAGGGTGGATGAGTTTCCACATGAGTTCATTGAAGGGATCTTAAAGGTCACTTAGGTTATGGGGGTGACAAATGGGAAGTGTGTTTACTTGGCCTCTTATCAGCTAAGAGAGGTCGTTCATATTTGGTACAAGCAATGGAAGGATGGCAAGGCAGTTGGAGCGGGCACTATCAGTTGGGATGAGTTCCATATGGCATTTCTCGACAAGTTCTTCCCTTGGGAGATGAGGGAGTTGAAAGTAGCTCAGTTTGTGAACCTCAAGCAGGGAAAGATGACAGTGCTGGAGTATTCGCTTGAGTTCACTCGTTTGTCAAAGTACGCCCCAGAGTTAATGATGGATCAGAGGGAGCGGGTGAGCCGATTTGTTCATGGTCTGGCTGGTTATTTAGACAAGGATTGCAGGACTGCTATGCTCCACCGGGATATGGACTTTCCTCAAATAGTGTTGTACACCTAGCAAATCGAGGCAGCTAATGCGAGGGGGAGGGAGGCAAAGAGTGCTCGGACAGACAACCATGGGTTTTCACATCAGAGTTCCGGCAGTGAATACTGTCCACAGTTTCAGCAGAGATCACTAGCCCCAGCATCGTCATCAGCTAGTGTTCCATCCAGGTCCAGGGGTGATCAGAAGAGCAGGGCTGCAGGGTCTAGGGATCAGAGGGGCACCCAATTATAGTATACCTCTCCAGCTTGCGGGAAGTGCGGCAAGAGTCATGCCAGGGAGTGCTTGCTCGGTTCAAATGTTTGCTATGGGTGTGGTAGATCTGGGAACATGTGTCGAGCGTGCCCATATGCTAGATAGGGTGATGATAGGGATCGTGCACAGGCCACCAGGATAGCAGCAGCTCCAACCTGTTTCTCTCTGCAGGGAGCATCGACTAGTAGAGGTGGAGGACAGTGCCAAAACCGATTATATGCCCTTGCCTCAGGCCAGGAGTAGGAGACTTCGCCAGACGTGGTCACTGGTATGTTGCGTGTCTTTCATATTGATGTTTATGCCTTGCTAGATCCGGGAGCCATGTTGTATTTTGTGACTCCTTACATTGTGAGTAGCCTTAGAGTTAGTCCTGAAACCTTGTCAGAACCGTTTTCAGTTTCGACCCCTGTTGGTGATTCGGTCATATCTAGACGAGTACATAGAGAATGACAGGTCACTGTGTTGCATAAGGTTACCTCCACAAACCTTGTAGAGTTATCCATGACTGACTTTGACATTATTCTTAGCATGTATTGGTTGTTTTCATGTTATGCTTCAATTAATTGTAGGACCCGTATGGTAGAATTTCATTTTTTGGGTGAGTCAGTGTTGGAGTGGAAGGGTAGTTCGGCGATACCAGTAGGTCGGTTTATTTCCTATCTTAAGGCCAGGAAGATGATCTCTAAAGGTTGCATGTACCACCTAGTTAGAGTTAAGGATATGGAGTCCGAGACCCCGGCTATTCAGTCAGTTTTGGTGGTGTGCGAATATCTGGAGGTGTTTCCTGATGATTTGCCCAATGTTCCTCCGGAGAGGGAAATTGATTTCTGTATTGATCTATTACTCGATACACAACCTATCTTTATTCCTCCCTACAGGATGGCCCAAGCCAAACTAAAGGAATTGAAGGATCAATTAAAGGATCTGTTGGATAAGGGCTTTTATTAGATTGAACCAGTCTCCATGGGGTGCACCAATTCTATTTGTTCGAAAGAAGGATGGGTCCCTTCGGATGTGTATTGACTATTGGCAGTTGAACAAGGTTACCGTCAAGAACAGGTACCCCTTACCTAGGATCGATGATTTGATTGACCAGCTTCAGGGTGCCAAGTGCTTCTCAAAGATTGATCTCAGGACCGGGTATCACCAGCTCAGAGTTCAGGAGAGTGACATCCCGAAGATCGCTTTCAGGACTCAGTATGGTCACTACGAATTTGTTGTTATGTCTTTTGAACCAATGTCCCTACAACTTTTATGGATCTAATGAACAGAGTGTTCAAGGAATATTTGGACATGTTCGTGATTGTGTTCATTGACGACATCTTGATATACTCACAGAGCGAGGAGGAGCATGCCGCTCACCTGAGAGTAGTACTTCAGACC